>JAJHUR010137492.1:0-39995 GCA_027495735.1 Lutjanus campechanus | reverse complement strand
TGATTAACAAGAACAAAACACCATGAATTCAAACACTTCTGACCCTTAATGCACTAGATTCATACTTTACCAAATGAGTTCTGTGTCAAATACTGTCAGAAATGCAGCATACGGACGGATTTACCTCAAACAGCTGGCGGTAATGAAATGCGCCTGTCACAGAAGAAAGACGCTAAAATCTCCCGAAGAATCCAACGCGGTGAATAAAAGGTTGTTGTTGTTTTTTTAAATAAATGTATAATTCTAATTTGTGATTACTGACTTTATTAAGCTGACTGCATCTAACACCGCGACACGCAGCGTGCAGCCTTATGATGGAGACGCTGTAATGTCTGACCGCATGTGATCCGTGTCAGCTTAATATCATGACTTTAAAAGCACCGAATTACTTGCCTTAAAGAATTTCGTTAGAATAAAATATGAAGAATTGTAAAATATAATTTCTATGAGGCTGTTCAGTCAGTCTAGCGCAGATCAAGCTACCTGCAGCTTGTTAAGTCAATATTGTTCATTATAATGTTGATAGTGCTGAAAGTACATTTTCTCCCTAAAAAAATTAATACCTTGATAATACATTACTCTGAGCCTTAAGGTGGAGCAGCCATTCACGACATGATGTGTTGCAAAATGCACACACGTTAATGTGGCGACTGCGGAGTCATCGTCGTCTCAAGTTTGGTGAATTTGGCGTCTTGCAAGATAGAAAAGGGCTGGTTATCCAGTGCGATACAAGCGTCAACTGAGTGCTTTTTTTTCTCAGTGCCGCCTGTCCCTGTTGCTTCTTCTCCTTACTTTGCTGCACAAATGCCGCGCATCTCTCTTAATGATTCATCCTGAGGTGGGAGATTAAATTAGAAGTATTGAAGGAAGAAGTCTTGGTTACGCCTCGCATAACCAACGCGTTGCAGTCATTGCAAATCGCAAGTTTAATATCCGAAGGAGACAATTGGAAATAATTCCAAACCATAGACATAACGTGAGTCAGGCACAGAGCGAGCAAGCTTGTTACTACAGCCATCCACGCTTGTTTATACGCTTCATGACTTAGTTTGACGAGATCATCATTTGCGCACAGATAAATGTCTCTGGAGCCCATAGGCCTATATACAGCATTTATTCGCACATTTGGGCGAAATCCAGGCATTATTTGATCGGTTTTCATTATAGGCAAAAAACCCGATACCGATATTTACAGATATTACATTTTTATGCCAATATCGGCCTGATAATATCGGTGGGCCGATATTATCGGACATCTCTACTAAATAGAAATCTCCCCATGCTTCTTTATAACTGGCTAGCATTTCACTCACTGTAATTTTGCCTGGGAAAATGTAAACACTTGCTTGTTTAATCTGATTTCAAGGGGAATCAAACCAGTGGCAGCCATTAAGAACAACTATATAGAAATAGCTGCCCTTCTTGTGGATGGTCTTGTTAACTTACGTAGGTCATATAGAGGCATCAGTAATAAATTGAGACAGTTTCAGTAGTAGTAGTGTTGTAGTAGCTTTAAAACACATGTCTTAAAAACACCACAATGTATTTCCTCCTGCAGCCCCCTATTTCAATTACACTAAGACGTCTCGCTGTTGTTATGTAACACGTCAGGGCTGTCAATCTTATGTTTGCCGCAAGCTACACATAGCTGTCAACAGTGTATGTGTTTTTGACTGCTTGTGTCTTTCTTCAGGCAGTCAGAAACCCTGTGGTAACAGACAAACACACCTTAACACCTGAAACAAATGTGTGTCCCCAATTTTCTCTGTAAAACTTGGAGCTATTTAGTTTGTCACTTTAGTGTCTGCTAAGGATGATCACTAAAAAGGACTTTTCCTCGTCACAGGAGGACTGTGTTTACTGTGTAAATTGCACTGATCAATTTTGTCATGCATGAGGAAACACAACCTTTTTGTGTGTAGACACATAAAAATACAAGTGAAAATCTTTAAGAAACCAAAACAATGAGCCTAATGTAAACTGAAGACAAAGGATTGGGTTTAATGGCAACATATATAACACATACTCTAGTAGTATTTATATATATTCAGGATTATACAACCCTTACACAGTACCGATTTGATGCGGGTGGCTATAGGAACAAAATCTGGCGTGACAGTGCTGCCGATGTCAATATTATGAAACAAGCGGTGGTGAATGTGGGCGACATGTTGCTACTGGTGGAAGCTGACGTTTGATCAACTGTATTTATTTTTCCAGGCCAGGAACTACATCAGCTCCTTACCACACATGCCCAAGAGGAATTTTACTGACGTCTTCATTGGTGCCAACCCACAAGGTAATAATACCAGAGAAAAAAAGGCTTTTCTCAGCATCAGCTATATTGTTAGGTGCAATTCTTGCTAACTGAAATTATTTATTGCTAAAATCCCCCTAAAAGTTGTGGTTTTGCTGTGTGAGTAATACTGGTTTAAAGTGTCAGTCTCTTCAGTCCTGTTTGATTTGGTGACACCCGTTAGTGGTGGTAACAGCAAATGTGGTTTTGTGTTTTTTGTTTTTTTTTTACCTTACAATGAGCAGTTTAGATGCAGGTCATTTTCTCTATCTCTCTTCCAGTCCACCATGTTGCACTGCCATGTTAAAAAGTTGTGCAGTGTAAAATGTGAATAAAAACAAAATGCAATGGTTTGCAAATTATTTTCATATATTTATTATATTCAATTGAATACAGTAAAAGGACCAGATATTTGATGCTCAAACTGATGAACTGTATTGTTTTTGTAAATATACACTCATTCTAAATTTGATGCCTCCAAAGGAGCCACTAAAGGCTGAAAATTGAGGAATGCGAGGTTCATCACTTTGTGGAAAACTGCAGAGGCAAACAGCCTAACGTTTTAAGAACATTCCTCAACTCAAAACTTCAAAAGAATTTAGGGACTTCACCATCAGCAATCCATAATGTCATTAAAAAATGGAAAACCGACACTGAATGCCTTTGAACACTGACCCCTCAGGCAACACTGAATTAAAAACTATTTTTAAAAAACCCACAAAATTGTATAAAAGATATTGCAAGTGTGCAGCTTGTTGCCTGCAGTTAACAGCTCACTGTGGCTGCCCCTCCTCCTTCAGTTACTCCCTGAAATATTTCAAACTGATCTGCCATCCACTGTGAATGATCACAGTCAGTGTTAAGCTCACTTACAAACATTTTCTTTAACCACTTCATAATAAAAGTGAACTCATGTTTTGTTGAGTTAGCTGTAATTTTGCTTCAGTTCGTAATACTGCAAATATATAAATATTGTGATACTTTCATCAGAGGATCATAGGCTGAGCCACTTTTTTCTTACCTTATTCTGGGATAGAAAGTGATTTAACAGACTTTAAATAAAAATCTTTGAAATTGCCACTTTAAAATTAAAACTTTGACCAACTCTCTCCATGACAGGACACCAGGGTTTTTAATGGTTCACAGACTGTTTGACATTTATGTTGAAATTTTTTTTTTCTTTTGTAAGCTGTGGACCTTCTTGAGAAAATGTTGGTTCTGGACACAGACAAGCGGATAACAGCAGCCGAGGCTCTGGCTCATCCCTACTTTGCTCAGTACCACGACCCAGACGACGAGCCTGAGGCTGAGCCTTACGACCAGAGTTTTGAGAGCCGCGAACTGGAGATCGAAGAGTGGAAAAGTACGACATTATTCTACACAGAAACTCTTAATACTGAAAAAAATCTGTAGAAATCTATACGTATGCCTCTTATTTGTAATGAAGGAAATTTAGTTATTAATATATTTCATTCTGACAGATTTCCGATATCTATTTGATCATTTTCTTGTTGCAGGATTAACCTACGAGGAGGTGTGTAGTTTTGAGCCACCCATCTTTGATGAAGATGACATGGAGTAACGAGACGTGCGACCCACATCGACCCCAGCCGCCGACAGTTTGAAACAACTTCAAGCATGTGCATTAGTGTTAAACAAATTCTCAGACACAGTTGTATCAGAGTGCCTACAAGCCTTTGTCAGTCTTTATTAATCGAGAAAACATTGTCCACGATTAGCTTGTGTAAGGAGATCATTACCAGCATAGCAGGGGGAAGGAGGCGTTTGACCAATAATCATTATTCTTATTTATGAACCACTAATGTTGATGGTCCGTCGCTGGGAAATGTCACTTCTTGCCAATAGCTGAATTAGTTTTATATTCTTTATATTTTTTAAAAATTTAGTCTGAAGACTCATCACTGTGACACTGAGATGCTGAACGCCTGGACCTATAGCTGTGCTATTTTGTGTTTTAAATTTTCTATTGAGTAACTTATGAATAAGCTTTTGTTGTCTATCAGTTGAAAAAGGATTATATTAGTCTACCACTCACCCTGCCAAGCTGTCACATGTAGCAGTGGGTCACATGTATTTGTAAAATTAGTTTTGATTCAGTTATTATTGCCATGATTGTTTCTATATTTAAAAAGAGAAATCACTTTGAAGGGTTTCATATCTGTGATGATAGGTTTTATGTTTTTAGGTATTTTACAATTTGAGAATGTGCCTGTTCTCTGTAGTCACTGACTTTTTAATGCTCACCGACTGAATTTCACACCTTTTAGTGTTAATTTTGGTAGTTTAGATGCTCTGTGAGACTCTTGTGGCTGCACAGAAGAATCTGAGCCTCTGCTGTTGAAGAACAGCGCCATTCAGCAAGGCACCGAAATAGGAAAAAAATATTCATGCGTACATGCTCTGCTCAAAAATATGTAAATATCTGTGCCATATTTTTTAAATCTCTGACTTATTGTCGTTCTGTTATGAAGCAATCACTTTTAGTATGTACATCAGTTAAAGATTTTGTGTGCGTTTGCGAGAGTGTGTTGTCGGTTTACAGGAATTTTAAGTGTCATGCTAAAACCTCTAATAGAAATACAGCTTAATTGTGTAAAAGAGGGATTTCAGATGTATTTATACTTTGTGGAGGTGGTATTTATAAACAACAATCGAATGATCCCTTAAACTATTTTCAGTCCCACAGAGTAACTACTATCTGTAGTCCTTTGTTTAACAAAATAAAGACTTATTTTTAAGAGAATTACGTTTGTTTCCATTTCCTCTACAGCATCTTTTGTTATGTTCCAAAAAGATTTTTATCAGCAGTGTCAAACCTCTGTGATTTCACTTGATAATTGATAAATTAACTGAGGTGGATGATTCAAACAAAAGGATTTTTCACATTTATTTTTCCATTTACTTGATGTGAATTTTGAGATTTCTCTCACGTATCTGCAATGATGACAAGTGCTGCTTCTGTCCTGTTAAAGTGTTCTTGAGGACAACACGGGAAACTACTGTTACAAAAGAGAATTGAAAAGGCTGAGATTGTCTGTTCAATCAGACAAAGTGACTTTGCTTTTTAAAGAAGTCTTGAGTGCACTGCAAATTATCTTTGTGGAGGAGGAAGGATGCCTCAATTTTGTCTGTGGTTCAGCAGCGCTTTTTCAAATGGAAAATCAGTGCTGCCTTTATCTACAGTGTGTCTCTTAAGTACCACATTATCACTTGCCAATGTCATATTCCTATTAACAAGATTTGTAACACAAGACGCTGACAAAGTAATACTGAAGTTTTACCTTTATCAGAATCGGAGTTTATTGACAAGTAGGTTTTTACTTACAAGGAATTTGCTTTGCATAACAATATATATGGCACAAGAAAGATAGAAATAAAAATGAAAGCAAGCACTGCAGGTCATGAAGCGTAAATGGATAACAAAGTTGGCGACGCATTAAAAAATCTATACAAACATAAGACTGCATACAATATAACGTTATTTAAAAGACGGAGTTATATAGGAAATTGCAAACTATTGACATAAGGATGTGCATTATAACACATTCATTGAAGTGTTTAAACTTAAACTTTAATGTAAAGTGCGTCAGAGGTGTCCGAGTCAGTGTCAGTGGGGGACCCGGGATTTATTGATGAGACCAGCTGCACTACTGGACCAGAGCTTTGATATCATCAGGTGATACTAACTTAAAACAGACGTTTCGACTCATATGTCAGTTAGAAAGTAACAAGACTGCAAATCAGAGAGGCCAAAATTATGTTTTTACAGCCATTTAAAAATGGTGTTGCCATTCTAGTTTGTGTTGAGTTCAACTTCAACAGCTTCTTATTAACAAGGCAAGGGATCCTTGCCAAAAATGTGTTATACATTTATGTCATACAGATACAGTTGGGCTATCATTTTCAGATTTTATAATGTTATTCATTTCATTCAACTGAAGAACCAGGCACCACAGATACTGTCAAACTGCAAAACAAGAATAGATTAATTAACCCTTGTTGGTTACATGAACACACATATGAATCAAATCATATACATTCCTGTTTACATTAAAGGATAACTTAGGTATTTTTCAACCTGGGCCCTATTTCCCCATGTGTATGTGTGTGTATGATTGACAGCTGCAACTCGTTTTAAAATTGGTGCGGTATTGAGGGACGCGGTTGCAGCCGGCAGCTGCGAAACAAGTTAAAACGGTAGATATCGGGGCAAATTGGTCCGTCAAAGTTTGTGCATTAAACGTGCTTTTTTTCGCCACAGTCCAGCTCACATCACCAGTGTAATCTCTGTCAACAGCATGCAAAGTGTCTCTCTTACTGTTCACTCTGTGACATCTCACAGGATCTTTGCTTGTTGAAGAAGGTATTAGTTGCAGCCAGTAGTACAGCTGTTTTCTTGAGGTGTGCTTGGTGAAGTGTTTCAGGATTGGATGTCTTCTCTTCTTGGGCTGGCAGTAGTCATCTTGAGAAAAGTGCACGCAGACCCGATGGTCTGCAAGGTGCAGTGTTTGGACAGGAGCGTTAGCATCCAGTTGTAGCACAATTAGCCACAACTTAAGCATGTTGCTGTGCGACAAAGTCAGCCTGTAAAAGCTGTATGGAGTGTTGCACGACATCCTGTTCTTGCACTTCGGCGAAGCAAAAACACGAACCATTGTTTTCAATAGTTGCAGTAAAACTTTCAACTGAACTCCAGGACAGCTAACTCCGCTCTGACAGGCTCTCAGCATGACTCCTGTTTTCTTCTGGCAACAAACAAAGATCCCACGAGATGTCGTCACACACAGCAAGCAGTAAGTGAAGCATACTGTTGACAGAGATTACACTGGTGATCTGATCCGGTCTGTGGTGAAAAAAGCATGTTTAATGCACAAACTCTGACGGACCAATTTGCCCCGATATCTACCGTTATAACTAGTTTCGCAGCTGCCGGCTGCAACCGCGTCCCTCAATACCGCACCAACTTTAAAACGAGTTGCAGGTGTCAATCATACACACACATACACATGGGGAAATAGGGCCCAGGTTGAAAAATACCGAAGTTATCCTTTAATACCATGCAAAGGAAAGAAAAAAATAGCCCAGTCTATGACTTATTTTTAAAGGTTAAAAAGATTACCAAGAACATAATCAAGGAAAAACTGCCAAATATAAGAGGTTGTCATTACCCTTTTCGTGCAGCACTCATCATCTTATTTTTAAACTTTAAAATATTTATTGATATCATCCTCAGGAATAATTATTGTAATTTGGACTTTAATGTCCCTGCAAATGCTAATACTGGTGGTGTTGGTTGGGGCTTTTAGAGCAGTGGTTCTCAAGTAGGCGTCTGTGACATCCTCCATGAAAAGTTTTCATATAAAAAAGAATTATTTATTTAACAAAAGGCTTTCGCTTTATATTATATCAGACTTTCTAACAATAATGACTTATTTACACAAACTATTTCCTTTCCACAAGCAATTTTCAGACCTATATATTCAAATACAAGGCAAGGTCTATTATTGTTCTTTCTACATTTTTTATTTGGCCTATATTTTCTATCATTTATATTACAAATGTATTAAATTTATTTTTTGTATGTTATTTAAAATAGGCCGAATCAGCATTTTGTTTTATGTTTAAGGCTCTAAGAGAGAAACGCTCTCTTGAAGTGTGCATATCTCAGTTATGGATATTCTGTGATGACATAGTGCAAATATTTCTAATACATATCTAATGTCTTACACATTTCTCTTGTTGTTCCTTCA
This sequence comes from Lutjanus campechanus, assembly GCA_027495735.1. Classification (NCBI taxonomy): domain Eukaryota; kingdom Metazoa; phylum Chordata; class Actinopteri; order Lutjaniformes; family Lutjanidae; genus Lutjanus; species Lutjanus campechanus. The sequence goes on along the minus strand of JAJHUR010137492.1, from coordinate 31,928 downwards.
CATAACTAAATATAAATGTAAATAAATAGGCTACATCAAATTATTACCAGGTACATACACGAGGGGGTCCACAGTATATTTTCATTTGTAAGGGATCCTTAACAGAGAAAACAAAAATTTAACTCTGTTTTAAAGAATTTGCCCGACCTATCTCCATTTGTGTGCACGCAACAGTTAATATCAGTCTCTAAGATGGATTTTTTTTATAGCCATCTGACAGCTTCATTTATTGCCTTTGTAAGTTTTAAAATTGAAAATAGGCCACAGATAGTTACCCCCCAAACCCAGGTGTTAATTTGTGTTATGTGGGCTCAAACCATTTGATGGTCTCACTTTCCTTCAGGCAGACCATTTGACACAGAACAACTACCTGCCAGTGGGAAATTCTAAGATTAAGATGTTTATTGTCATACCGGTTATACAAGTACAATCTGCATTACATTAAAGTGATGTCATTTTCTGAACCTACCAGACTGATAGCTGTTTTATTATTTGCCTTTGCTCACTTAGTCATTATATCCATAATACTGATGATTATTTATTAAAAATGTCACCATGTTAATATTTTGTGAAAACACCAAGTCATCCCTATAATGTCGCAATATTGATGAATATCGATACCCAGGTATTTGGTCAAAAATATTGTGGTATTGCTGATTCTGTCCATATTGCTGAGCTGTATTAGGACAGGACAGAATAAGAAGAATCAAGTAAAAATCTACAATAATATAATATAATATAATATAAAAATTTAAATAGAATATAGTGTAAAAGATGTAAATATAGAACAAATAAATACAAAAGCAGTAAAACTATTTATGTAAATAAAACATTAAAAAAATTGTTGTTAGTCACATTAGGACTGCCACAAAATACTTCTTTACAACAGGCTGCTCACTGTCTCTGCTGCCTGGCAGTGTTTTCTTTTTAAAAAACAACATCCTTATTTCACGTTGTGTCAGTGACTCACTGTGACACTACAACAACAACAACAACCTTAAGACCCCATAGTAAATGTCATCATAGGCATGACCTTTTCAAGTATAATAAAAACATTTCAACAGTACACAACGTAAATGTGATATTAAAAAAACAAAGGATAAACGGGTACTACTACTACTACTACTACTACTACTACCACCACTACTACTACTACTAATAATAATAATAATAATAACAGAAAGCTAAGATAAGCTTTTGGTTTATAATTTGAATAGACTCAAAGTACTTCTATTCTATTTGCCTATTACAATTAATAGTTTAACAATCTGCAGATTTTTCTGATTTTATTGTATTGCATCCTTGGTTTCCAGTTTAATTGAGTGATTATTTTGTACATCAAAGTAATCCTCTATTTTTTTCCCACAGACCTGATGTGTGCTGACCATTGACTGTTAAAAAAAACTTAATCATCTTTATGTCAATGGTAGTGACATTCATAAAATAGATGTTTTTTTTTTTCTTATCATTTTGACAGAAATCACATTTGTTATCAATATCCACAAACCTGGATACGAATTTGTTGGTGGGATAGATGCACTTTTTTGTAATGTTCTTCTTTCGTGTTTTTGGGGGTGGGGTGGGGGGGGTGTCTGCAGTCTCAATGTAGTAAACAAAAAAATGGTCTGGTTCTCAGGTGGGGACAGCACTGGGGAAGCTCCCCTTGAGCAAACGGACCAATGCGCATGCGTGGAACATTCGATCACTGGTGGTGTAGCTAACGGCTAGGCTACGGATCCAGCCAACATGGAGAGGAAAGGTAAATCTTTACACCGACACGCCGCACACTTTATGAGTAATGTTAGCCCGTCTGTGTGTTGACAGTGCAGTTGATGTTCCTCCGCAGTCGCAAATGTGAAGTTTAGCCGAGCTGCACATATTTAGATGGGGGTTTAATTGAACGCGTCTGTCACGCACTGTTGAGCTGGAGCGAGCTACGCTAGCTCTCTAGACATTAGCTTTAGCTTCAATGGGACATGTCAGGATTATCTAGCTGCGTTTAGCTGTCTAGCTCTCTCAATTTAACTTACAAACTATCGTTAAAACACAGACAACATTGGCAATAGCTAGTTAGTGTATTAACCGCGCAGCTAGCCACCCGAGTATCCGAAATTGCTTGACTGTGGTTAGTCTTGTAGGAGAACGGTTTATAAGGCTGGTAGCTTAGTGATGTAACTTAACGTTAGATGGCTTCCAATATCAAACTGGCTGTCTGACACACCGACACATGCACTGCTATTGTGATTGAGATATTGATATATTAGCATGATACAATAGACTGCATGATGACCGAGTGTCTGAGCTGTAGGGTGACGTTAGTTTTACCTTTTGCCTCAGACAGTGTCATCCTTTTTTTGTCTTGAGACAACAAACGGCACCCAGACAATGGCAAAATAATTGGTCACTGGTTTCTTCTTCTGACAGTTCTGGCACTCCAGGCGAGGAAAAAGAGGGCGAAAGCAAAGAAGACCAGCAAAAAGTGAGTTTTTCCCCCCAGTTAAAGCTCTTCGTGTTGTGCATAGCACCCCTCAAGCATGCATTTTTGTCCTCAGTCAGAGGTGTGTGTTTGTTGCAGTGTGGCTGATACATGTGCTGTATGTACTGTACAGGAGCAAGACGTTTACATGTGAGAGTGACACAAGGTCCTTGGCTGCATGCTTGCACTCATGTTTATTTTGGTCTGAGCATGACCCAAAGATAAAGGAGTGGAAGACTGATATGGACATATATCAAAAGTAGGGCTGAGCGGTAGGGCTTATAAATAATATCTCAATATTTTTAGGCTAGTCTGCGATATGTGATATATGCCTGGATATACACGTTTTCCCTAAAATAACACGCCATAAATGATCAAATAGTGTATGATTTGGTAGAATATGGTCTGTTACTGTAGATCAAACTATCCAACAATGTATAAAGTAGCTAAAACGACCATAACTGTAAAAACCTATAGCAGTAAAATGCAACATACACATTAATGCAGCAGTAATATTAATCCAGTAACATCCGATGAAATAGTTAAACACTAACTGAGACCATTTTACTGTGCAATGAGAATGAAGTAAATATTGCTTTAATATGATAAAAGGACAAAAGTCTGATTTTTTTATTTATTTTTTATTTTTTATTTTTTTTTGCTCTTTAAATGTGAATATTTTCTGGTTTCTTTAGTCCTCTGACAGTCAACTGAATATCTTGGGTTGTGGATAAAATAAGACATTTTGGGCTTTGGAAAGCACTAATTAACTTTTCTATTTTTTATTTTTTACCTTTTTCTGACATTTCATAGATCAGACAACTAATCATTTCATCAAAAAATAACCAACAGATTAACTGTTTAAATAATGGTTAGTTGGAGCCCTAAAATAATTATAATCAATGTGGATATAATGAATAAATTTAAAGGCAAATCTTAGAACAGCTAGAGCAGTCTTGTGAGTTCAGAAAACATCACTCTACCGTTATGCAGCCTTGAAGATGTCTAGTTTCATATCATGATAACAATATAAAATCAATATATTGCCCAGCCCTGGTCAAAAGAATCATTAGATCAAACGAGGTTCAAGTAAGGTCAGTAGCATTATTCATTTTGACAGTTATTTTAATAGGATGTAAGTTGTAAGCTATCCGTATAGAATGTGCAGCATGTAGTGCCTAAAATAAACCATCCGAAGACTATGTCCTACTATCAAAACGGTTTATGAATGATTGCAATAAGATAATGCATCATATAGGGCTCAAAATAGACCATGCTAACGTTGATCCCCGATACTGATTGTTTTCGTGCACCTAACAATCTACTAATCATGCCATCAGTGGCATCCTCCGGAGCGTTACATAACAGCCTGTGCTATATTTAAAACCAGAGAATGAAGAAGCCCACATCAGCCCACCGAAGCATGGTGTTTCACTGAAAACAGCACTATTGCAGATACTCACCTCTCCTGACACTGTTATCTTCATGGCTGAAACTGGCATGTCCATTATGCATAAGAGTCGTATGACGCTCAGACACTAAATATAACTTAAAATAGTACCGTTGCATGCCACAGTCATCCTTGCATGCTGAGCACCATATGTATGGAAGAGCATTAACACTCTCAGTCATCTTGAGGAGCTGTTAGCTGTACTGTAGCAGCTACAGCCCTCAATCAGTTGTCAGGAGTAGTTTAATGAAAGCCTTTCATTGAAATTGTACATCAGAACAACTTCAGTATCAGACACACAGCTGCCTTCATATCTAACGTGATAAGCACAAGCAAAAAATAGGAGCACCCACCTAAAATATGAGCAGCCATTTTTATTTATTTATTTAATTTTTCATGAAAAGATGACTAATTGGAGTTGTGTCTGGCTCCACAATTAAAGTAATGATATCTTTTGGTTCATCCCTGTCTTCATTCTTCAGTACTGAATGAAGAGCCGTGACTGAGTATGAGAATTGAGAAGATTAATTATTAGTATCAGTTCTGATTTCTTCCTACAATTGTGTAATTAATTACAAGAACTGCCGTAATGCAAGAGTAGCGAGTGCATTTTAAATGGAAAAACATAATTAGAAAGTCAAAATTTAGTTATGTGATTCAGTAATTAATCACAGCTGTTTGTTCTGTCATTGGTGCACAAATATGCAGGAAAGCCTCTCTGCTTCAAAAAACCGTGTCAAGCATGAATAAGTGGGTTGCAGATTATGTGGAAACCAGCAGCCCATTTGTAAGACACTACAGACCAGTTTAGGAATTTATTTGAATGTGATCTCAGCTCTCTTGGCTCCCATGGTGATGAGCAGCCTTAATCTCCTCTTTGGTGGAAGTAACATCAGGCTGTTTGGCTTTCAAGTTAACATTAGCATCTGAACTGTTGGCAAACACAGATTATAGAATGTGACACACATATACACAGACAAAGGGCTCCTATGCCAGTGGGATTTTTATTATTATATAAAATGACTGAATATATTCTGTGATTTGAGATGTTCTGAGCACACATTAGCTGTAAGAAATGCTGTTGCGCTCAGTCAATTTTTATTTCTCAATTTAAAGATTTATGTGGCTAAATTACCCTAAAATAAGAGATTGATCTCATTATAAAATTATTATTCTAAAGCTGGTATATCCCCTTATGAAGGGCATTTCATATTCAAAATGTACTCTTATTCTAGGCAATCCAGTCGTTCAGTGATGGATGAAAACAACAGTAACTACAGATTTTAACAAAATCCACATTTAATATGCATAGACTTTAATACATTACCTTTTTCCATGTGCTCAACGCCAACAATGAATTATGTATAGTCATTTACCTGTCAGTTCTTTCTAGTGCATTAAATACTAATTTAAAAAAAATTTAAACTAGTTTTTGTGTGGGAGTCTACAAAACATCGAGCAACATTCTTAATACTGGTTTGTAAAAGAACTAGTCTGTTGGATTTAGTGGCATGGGAGGTTATAGACTTGGACCAACTGAATACTGCTGTCCTCACCCTCCCCTTCCAAACATGTAGGAGAAACTAAAGTGGGTGTGAAATGTGAGAAACAGCCGAAAGGCACAGTTTAGAACCAGCGTTGGGTTTGTCTGTTCAGGGCTACAGTAGGAACATTGTGGAGCATCATGGCAGCCTCTGTGAAGGAGGACCTGCTCCCTCTATAGTAGGGCTGACCCAAATGCCTGGAAAGTTTGCAGCTTCAACTAATGCCATGACAACTGTCATCAATATCAGTATTCAAATGCTTTTGGGAGTTTTTGTTTTTGTTTTGTTTGTTTGTTTGTTTTTTTGAAGAGAGGAAGGAGTCTTGTCTTCTGTACTGTACCGAAAAAGCAGCAAAAGACTGATAAAAAGCCTCAAACCTATGTACATAAAAACCATGTGCGTGCACATCATACAAATGCACTGAAAAGCATCCTCGCAAGGCAGCCTTTCTGCTAAACATCCACAAATGCACAAGCTCAAAACTATATATGCTGTAATTCTCACTGAAGCTTTGAAGACCCAAAAATGGTACTCGGGATAGATAGATAGATAGATAGATAGATAGATAGATAAAGGGCTCATTATAATGTTACAAAAACACAACAATTCTTATTTCCTGGTAAGCATGCACTCACGAAAACATGCTCATGAATATTATGTTCCGTTTCTGCTCTGTTCTGTGAATAGATCCCTCTTACACACTGCACCTTTTGATATTTTAATTTTTGTTCAGTCTCGTATGACTTGCTGTAGATGTACTTTGTATTTTCCAACTGACAATCCAACATGATGACAAAATAATTGAGCTTTGTAATTGTGGAACGCCAGTAGCACACAGGGCACACAGGGTTGTTCCCTAATATTTTTCTTAATTATGATAAATATAATTTTCTTCTTTAATGCAGCTATAATTTTCTTGACCCTGATCCTATAATTTTGTTAATGAGTATCTACCAATACCAAGACCGAAGTCCTGATTCAGCAGTGTTATATATTTTCCTTAATAACACAGTTGCACAGTAGACGCAAACCTAAAATAGGACTGTGTTGAAATTGACAAAGCCGGCCTGGTTCAGACATTGCATTGAGAGACTGTAACCTGCAGCACAGATTTCTTTAGATCTTTTCTCTTTCCATATTTTGTATTGCGTCTTTAAGTGTGTGATCTGTAGAAGGAGGAGTGCCGGTATGGATCTGTTGTGGCAGGAACGTTTGGACAAGAGCTTGACAGCCTCTTTTCATTGCCAGCATGAACAAAATATGGAAGTTCAAATGCAGTTTTCAATAATCAGCAGTATTTTAAAGGTGTGGTCCACCTGAAAAATGTTTTAATGACTGAAAGTGTATCTCAGTTGCACTCTTTTGTCAGTGTGTAAGCTGCTGTTTATTTGTTTGCATTTACGTGTTTATAGCAGATACAGATCAATTGAAATGAGCTTGGTTGTTTTTTACAACAAATCCGCCAACATCCACACCATTTGTTTGATGTTGTTGTTCAAAGTTGTTCAGTTATAACATTCATATAACATTCTGAGTGGTGTTTAACATTAATTTGGCTTTGATTCAATTGGTTAGAGCAGACAGATACTTACAATGCTTCATTGTTTCTTTGGTGACATCAAGACGAAAGTAAGACACACCAGTCACACCAGAGCTCACAGTGTAATTCCCATGTGACGTGATTCAAATTAACAACCTGACACAGGTTTAAAGGTCTGGAATCTGGCCAGTATCACTGTCCTGAGGGAATGATGCCAACTGCTGCTCTATTGTTTTGCCTTTGCAACAGTTACCTGTAATTCATTAAGCAGGATTTGGGTGTGGTTCCCTTTAAAGGGTGGAGGCTAATGAAGGTTAACTTTTCACCTGGTCTGCAGAAGATGTAGAAAACTTCTGTTACCAAGGCAACATCTGTCAATAGGAATGCAAATTAATAAGTAAAAGACAGGTTATTGGTAAGAGGTGCTGTGAAAGTTGATGTCAGGGACTTTGTTCCTAATGAAGTGTCTGGTGGCTGGTCCATGTGTTTGTCCATCAGGCAGCCGGTTAATCCCAGAGCTCGACAGCAGCCCCAGCAAGAAGCGTCGCCTCAGGAACCAGAGGAACCTGAAGAAATTCTTGGCTCTGATGATGAGGAGCAGGAGGACCCTAATGACTACTGCAAAGGTGAATCCTGTATCTGTCTTATTTAGGATTTTTATATACACACTATATATCAGTTATTGTGAATAACCAGATTGAAAAGTGTCTTTATGGTTTAAATTAAATTAATGAGTTATGCCAATTTATTGCCTTAATTTAGCTAAGATAACCTGATGAAGTGTTTATATGACAGTTACAATAACTAGAGTATTGCGTTAGTTAGGTTGTAATCAATTATGGTTGCCTGTTTTTACATTGGTTGGTAATCTGTCTGATCAACATTTATTGTCTTCTCATCTAGGTGGCTACCATCACGTGAAAGTAGGAGACCTTTACAACGGAAAATACCATGTAATCCGGAAACTGGGCTGGGGGCACTTCTCCACTGTGTGGCTTGCCTGGGACATCCAGTAAGAGAAAACTGTTTATTCTTACTGCTCTGTTGATTTGTTTTGAACCTGAAGTTGGATTCAGGTTCAGTAACAGCTGACTGCGAGTTTTTTGTGGCAGGACATTGTACCATGCTTCCTGTTAGTGAACGTTTCTTGCTCTGTGGTTGCAGGGTGAAGAGGTTTGTTGCAATGAAAGTGGTGAAGAGTGCAGAGCACTACACCGAGACAGCAGTGGATGAGATCAAACTCCTCAGATCTGTAAGTAGTGGAGTTAATTGCTAGTGGCCGACCAATATGGGTTTTTCAATGGCCAATGACTATATTTAGAGAACAGGAGAGCTGTTGGCCAATATATAATGCTAAAATTAAAACAAGGAAAAGTCAAGTATAATTTCCTTATTCCATGTACATTACAATTACTATACATTGTTATCCTTGCTAGTAACTTGTTGTTTTAGATGGATTTGTTTAATTATTGTGCGATCACGTGCATGCCTGAACAACTGACCTGAAGTTTGTTCACAGCTAATCTTGAATACCACTGGGTGGATCAGCCAATTTTCTTTTGTCTACATTCATGACTGTGTGCTGAAGGACCTCTGTAGTCCAAGATTCTTTTAAAAACCTTTTTTAATGCCTCCCACCAGCGTGGCCAAAAGTATTATGTTTTTGGGTCAACCCATTCTTGTGAACGCAATATCTCAAGAACGCCTTGAGGGAATTTCTTCTAACTTGGCATAAATGACCACTTGGACTAAAGAATGATCTGATTAAGTTTTGGTGGTCAAAGGTCACTGTGACCTCACGTCCATCCCACTGTCATGAACGCAATATCTCAGGAACACTTGAGGAAATTTATTCAGATTTGGTACAAACATCCACTTTGACCCAAGGATGAACTGATTCTGGTGGTTAAAGGTCACTGAGACCTTACACAAAACAGATTTCTGGCCATAACTCAAGAGTTCCTATGCTAATTATGACAATGTTTCACACAAATGTCTAATAGGATACTAGCAGTGCTGGAAAGTCACTACTTACATTAACTAGTTACATGTAACGAAATTACAAAATATATGCAATTATAATCCTTTATAATTACTTAGAAAAAATAATTGAATTGTAATTAAATAACATTTAATGTTGTTGATTACAAATCCAAATATTTGCCAGGGTTTCCTGGTAGAGATCTTCACACTATCGAGTGACCTCTTCAGTTAATTAATTAAATAAAAAAAATACATTGAGTTATGCTGTAGATTTCAAAATGTGGCTGGTATGTAAGGGGGAGAGCATGATACAGTATGCTAGAAGCAGCATCATTCAACTGCATTATTCTGTACATTTAACATAATATATATTCAACACTCCCCAGTGAAGGTTGCTGTCATTTAGGATGAGAGAAACATGTTAATATTTATAAAAGACGATGCTGACTGAGAAAATTTAGGCTAATGTTTGCCGCAGGGTGCGTGACAGTTGTATTACAGGGCTGGAAACGTACTTTTTTAGCACCTTCCCAAAACTCACAAGGGGTAGCGCTAACATACTTCCACAGCAGTCAAACTGTCAAGTTCTGCAGGCATGAGTTGGAATTGCATGAATTGGGAAACACAGTAAATGAACACAAATATGTGCTGATGACAGAGTGCAAACACATGGATCACAGTTCATGTTAACACATATTACACATGACAGCATGGCCTTGTTTACAGTGCAAACCATTACAGACTAGTGTGATACCACATATACAGTACTGTTTAACAATATTCAGCAAATTAGGAATGTGTGTTTGATATGTATACCATTCCTGTATTGGTCCAGTCTGACATTAGAAACTATAAATTCTAAATGTTTAGATTGTCTTGTTCCTTTTCTTTGCCTCTAGGTAAGAAACTCAGACCCCAATGATCCCAACCGGGAGAAGGTGGTCCAGCTGCTAGACGACTTCAAGATCTCTGGTGTTAATGGGACTCGTATCCTTCGCAGACAAATATTACTAACACCTCCTGGTGTTTTTCATGAAGCAGATTTGATCTGTTTAATTGCTGTCTACTGGAAAGAATGAAGCCTGTAAAGTCTCAGAAAAATCCGTTGTCATGGAAAGGATCATTCTTTCCCCTGGTGTCAAATTTAGCTGGAAAACAGTATGCCTGTAACAAAGTAAACAACAGGTGATGGGTGTACTAAGTGGAACCTTGTGTGTCCACCTGTGACAACACTTTGGCTGAGCAAGATCCTCTGAATGCCACAGGGATTGCTGTAGCTGTAATATGAGATTCCCTAACAACACTGTGGTGTTTGCACTCCTATGATCTGCCCTCTTTTCAGAATGAATAAGGCTCCTCCTCATGTAGGTAAATGACCACAGGGCTTCAACATGCTTAGTAAATTGTTTTCTTCTAATTGGTTTTCAGCTTTCCTTGTTAACATCGTTAATATCTTAACTGCTATGATCTTCAGATGTTTGCATGGTGTTTGAGGTGTTGGGGCATCACTTATTAAAGTGGATAATAAAGTCCAATTACCAAGGGCTGCCCCTGCCATGTGTGAAGAGCATCGTAAGACAGGTAACATAAGACTTTCAGTGCTGTGCCTTTTGTTTCCTTGTGACTTGTGATCAACATTCAGTTGTGGCTTCCAATAGTTAACAAGAGCCAGGTATCCTCCAGGCTGTGTGACAGGTGGAAACCAGTCAGGGTGGAATTTTGTGATGATTGAATGAACATATAAACGGCGAGCAAGTAAAACATGTCTCATCAGGGTTCCCACGTGTCCTGGAAAACCTGGAAAAAAAACATTTGACCTATTTTCCAGTCATGCGAAACACATGGAAAAATAACAGAAAAATAGTAAAGTGTCCTGCAGAAGTATTTCAACATTCTGCTATTTTCCTTCAGCTGAGATAACATCACCATCTGAATGGTTATTTTCTGGGTGGTATTAATGTTCAAACGGTACTTTTGAGACAAGAGTATTTTGAATAAGTTGCTCTCAGCTATGTTGTGGAAACGCTGTGAACATACCCAAGTCAGGTTGGATGACATTACAACTTAAGTGGTCAAAACTCTAAATCTAATGTTAGTTACATCATCCATAAAATATAAATATTAGTCAGTACTGGCTTGTAACAATGGTAGTTTTATTAGGTTTATAGATCAACATTATTTTCTTTCCAACTTGTTTTTAAACAGTGAAATTGTTTAGCATTTGTGGTTCAGTTGCTCAAGTTGATGTGCTGGCTAGCTTGTTTTGCCTGCAAAGGTTTACAGTTTGCGATTTAACTGTTGCCAGGAGCAATGGTTTCAAAGGTGCGATGGGCACTGTTGAGCGAGTTAGATAAAAATGTGGAAATTTGTATGTATGAAATGTTTTAACTTTTGTAGAGGTAGCTCACAGTGGGCGTGATTAGCTTTGTTTAAGACTTTGCTTGATATAACCAGTAAAGGGACTAAAGGATGGTGTGATAAACTGGTAAGTGTCAGTGTTAATAATCTGAGCAACATTGTCTAATCGTTCTTTCAGGGAAGTAAAGTTTAGTCTAGATTTGTTTGTAGTCAAAATTGTAGTCTACTTTAAGCAGCAGTAGGAGGAGATGCTATTATTAGTATCAGAGAGTGTCTCCATTTTTCTATGATCAATTTGTCATAATATATAGGCATGTTAGAAATGATTTCATAGACAATTTAAAGCCCAAGACTGCATGTCTTTTAAATCAGGCCTCCACAGAGAGGAACATATTAGTGTATGGTGCGATCCCCTGTCTGTCATGCCAACCAGATAATCACTGGAACAGTCCTGGAAAATGATCTTTAGTGGGAACTCTGCTCATGTTTTAAAGACAGATGGAGTGGGAAAAACTGAAGTGCATTTTGTCGACTAAAGAGGCTTTTGTCATGATGTAACAAATAACTGATTCACAGAAAATCCATTGTGATAAATTGTATAAACACTGGTGCTAAGTATTGCTCTATTGATTTGATTTTACATTGGACAATTTAAAAAATGCTTAAGTGGGGTGGCCTGGTAGCAGAGTAGGTAGAGCGTGTTCAAATATACAGTCAGAATTTTGGAACCTGCACATTCATTCTCCATTCATTCATTTCCCAGGTACTCCAAGGCCTGGACTACCTGCACACAAAGTGTCAGATCATCCACACAGACATCAAGCCAGAGAATATCCTGATGAGTGTTGATGAGCCTTATGTCCGCAAGCTCGCAGCTGAAGCCACAGAGTGGCAGAGGGCTGGGGCGCCTCCTCCCTCTGGTTCAGCAAGTATGACACAGACACACTCGCACAGACACACACACAATTATATGTATATTCATGAGCACAGTTTGACAACAGTTTGTACTCATCTGATATTCCCTTTTCAGTAAGCACAGCACCTGCTCCAAAACAGGTACAACTCTTTTATCATTTCCTTTTTGCATGAGACATAATTCTTAGTATAAACACATTTAAAGCAGTCCAGCAAATATACAACAGTGTCTGAGTGCGATTTTATTACTTCTTCTCGTCTCTAACAGACCGTAAAAATGTCCAAGAACAAGAAGAAGAAGTTAAAAAAGAAGCAGAAGCGTCAGGCGGAGCTGCTGGAGAAGTGCATTATGGACTTGGAGGAGATGGAAAAGACCACAGAGACACGAGATGAGGAAGATTATGAGGATGAGGACCCGCAGTCTCCAAAGGGACGGGCCTGTGCTCCTCTCAGACAGGTGTCTCTTCAGGAGCTAGGGAATGAGGAAACAGTAGGTAAGAAACCAGTGTCACAGGAATAATATGTGCTTTGTAAATATTTATTGTGGTTGGTTATAGTTCTCTCATGGTTGTAAGACAGTAATAAACTCCCTGGTATGACTCATTTGGAAAGAATTGTCACCTGTCTTTTCCTCATTCTTTCAGAGAGCAGTGTGAATGCAGATCTCATGAGGGTGGGACCAGAGGGGCTGTCAGAGGTGAACTGTAACGGCCACGTTGAGGTGGACCAGAGGCAGTCCCAGTGGAGGGACGAAGACCAACACAACGGCAATGCAGAGTCCACAGAGAAATGTGCCAGTCAGGAGGAGCAACACGAGTCTCCTGTTCACCCCATCTGCAACGGTTTGGACTCTGCAGGTGTGAAGGAGCTGGACACTGAGACAGAAGGCAGGTCTGCTCACAGCAGCGGAGTCACTGAGAGATTCCTCCCTGCTATGCTGGAGGAGGGAGAGCTGCAGCAAAGCATTCTGCAGGAGGAGGGAGAGGACCAGTCCCACTGTCAATATACAACTGAGGAAAGCCTGAGAAATGGTCAGTCAGCCAACATTAGTGCATCTATTAGGACATTTCACCCCAAAATCAGAAATACATATTTTTCCTCTTACCTGCAGTGCTAACAGATAAAAGTGGCTTAACAGATAAATGCTGACCAAAACCCCTGTAAAAGTGCACTTACAAAATATATATATTTTAAAAGAAGCTAAGGAGTTTGCCAGTCTGATCTTCTCAGGGAGTTTTTCCAAAGAATGGAGGCCCTGATAGAAAAGGCTTGGTTGTAGAATACCTCTGAATACCTAACAGATCCTTGGCTGAGGACCTCGGTTTATAACTGGGCACAGATGGTGTCAGAAGATCAGTGATGTATTAATATGCAAGTCCTCAGTGGACCTTAAAAGTTATCAAAAAATATCTTAAAATCAAATCTATAAATAACTGAAAGTCCATCGAGAGAAGCTAGTAATGTGCTCTCGTTTTTTGGTTCTGGTGAGAAGTCTGACCGCTGCATTTTGATCGAGCTGTGATTTATGTAAACTAAGTCAACACAAACCTCTAAAGAGAGTTAGAATAGTCAAAACGAGAGGAGATAAAGCCCCTAACAACATCTCTAGATTTCTACTGGATAAAACTGAGCTAGTCTTGGAGTGGTTCCTGAGCTGCATAAAACAAGCCTGAGCAAATGCATAAACATGGTTGTTGAGACTGAGGTTGTTGTCAAAGATGACAGCAAGATTTTTGCAAAGAGAGCCCAGGTTATTTGAAAAGCCATGGACAATAATAATTATTCCATTCTTATCAATATACGTACATGGTAAGAGTAGATGCATGCTTCTTCTGTGCGGTAGAAAGAAAACATGAAACTGCTCACAACAAGGTCTGTGGATTACCTTGAGTAACTGAGTCATGATTTCTGGGAGAGTCACTGCTGTTGAGTTTTTCAGATGCATTTTTTTGGCACTTAAGCTTAAACAAGCAACAACTCACACCAAAACAAGCAGACAGATAAGCAGCACTACAGGCCAGACGAAAAATATGTATTTTTCGGGTGTCGGGTAAAGATGTCCGTGAATGTTCTCATTTGTCCAGGTCATTGTAATCTCAGGAAAGATTAAATCGAAAGCAACTGGACTTGTTAAAATGTCTTTTTTTGAAGACGTTTCGCCTCTCATCGAAGAAGCTTCATCAGTTCATGCCTGTCAGACTAGTCTGAGCTAGTCTAACTAAATGGTGGGAACCCAGGTATTTAACCTCTGTGGATGTGTTCAAATTCATCAGTGCTCTATTCAGTTCTGACGACAGTCGTTAGGAGTTACAGTTGCTTTCGATTTAATCTTTCCTGAGATTCTCGGGTAAACTGTCCCTTTTAACTGCCAAGAGGTATTATGGGAGCTGTTAGCTCCGGCTGGGCTGCTGTGGAAGTTTAATAAAGGCTCAGCCATGTGGACTTTATATTGATCATTAGTCTCTTCTTTAATTAGATATTTAGTCCATCTTTATCTCTCTGTTTGTCTCTCTGTTCTGATGTAGGTAAGCTAACAGCAGGATCCCTGCTAGTTAACCCCCTTGAGCCACTCAATGCAGACCAGATCAAGGTCAAGATTGCAGACTTGGGAAATGCCTGCTGGGTGGTGAGTAGCCTACTAATGACCTGAGGGATTTCCTGATTAGGGACGAAGCCTTATAGCTAGGGACACATCCAGTGTCATCAAGCTACCAAAATAGAAATACTCTAATCATCCAGCCCTTTGTGTTGTATTGTCTTGATGTATTGTGAGTTTTGAGATAGAATGGAGTCCACAGACTTTTATAATTCTTGAGGATATTCCTTCCATCATAACAGGACACAGTCTGTAGGCATTGTTATTTAAACATGTTGCTGAACTTTGTTTATTCTCCTCTATCTCAGCACAAGCACTTTACAGAAGACATCCAGACACGGCAGTACCGGTCCTTAGAGGTGCTTATTGGAGCTGGATACAGCACACCGGCTGATATATGGAGCACAGCCTGCATGGTGAGAAATTAAACTGTTTCAAAGATAAAAGATAAAATCAATGTATCTTGAAAAGACTTCAGTTTGAGAGTGTAGGAAGTGATGGGAGGGAGTAAATGTGTCCCTCCACACAGTGTCTCTTCCTGTGTTTATGATGATTGTGTTGTCTCTGCAGGCCTTTGAGCTTGCCACAGGGGACTACTTGTTTGAACCACATTCTGGGGAAGATTATTCCAGGGATGAAGGTATTGCTGGGACTTCCTCTTCCTGTCAATTCTTTGTTTTATCCAGTTATAACTGCACAGCAGCTCCTATATTTAGTAATATTTTTGAAATGTATGCTACACTGGTAAAGGGCATATAGGCCTTGTTCAGACTGCCAGCTCAAATCAGTTTTTTTTGGCATATCTAGGTTGTATCTACATTAATTTTAGAAAGTCTGGATAGCAAAAAAAAAAAAAAAAACACACAAAAAAAACAAAACAAAACACATGGACTTATGTGAGTGGGATTCAAGCCACATTCAGGGTGGTCTGAAATGTGATTCCAATTGGATTTCTAAGGATTTTTTGGCCACACAAATCTGATTTGAAAGTAGGGTTGTGTGTTAGATCAAATCTTCCAACTGGCCACCATGAGCCCATCAACTGGTGATTGCTGATATATTTGTCCCTCCTTCCACGTCTTAGCTGGGAGATGTGTGTGAACGGCAAATTAACTGTTATGTTTGCTTCGTCCAGTAAACAAACTTAACTTACAGACTACTAAGAAAGGAGACATTCTTACACCTTTTTTGCTTATGAAACAGAAAAATACAACCTTATACCTTCTGAATCTTAAGTTTCTCCCTTTTACTGAAGTAAGATGCCATGTTAACTCATCATAAAACACACTTCATTCAAAACTAGAAAAACAAAATAAAATGCCCCCAAAACCATCTTGGTTAGTCTTTCCTCTGTTCCAACAATCACTTACTCTGGTTTGGTTGAAATAAATTCTTAATTCACCATGTTTGAATGAAAATAGTCTGGCTGTTTTCCCCTCACTCGTCCTCCAGCTCAGTGGGTGTGTACTCTGCTGCTGAATGAGTGTGTGTCCTTATCAGCAGCTGTCACAGATTAGATTAGCGAAATAAAATTACAAAAATTGCCTCAAAAAACAACTGGCAATGCACTCAGCCAGTAGTTGATATATTTGTCCAAACACTTAGCCATTCTTCAAAGTGTCTTTTGCGTGACTTACAGTGCAACACATAAGAACACAGGACACAGAGCACAGTCTGTGCACAGACGCTATAAAAAAAAAAGGTCTCCTGGAACTTTGGTATGATTTTTCTGTATGAGTTCTCCCCATTTCTCATACTTTCATGTTTGAAAGCTGCATCAACAACATTTAGTTACTGACGTCTGCGTTGTTACCATAGCAACTCCTGCACATAGGTTGGTAATGTCTGGACACACAAATCTGACCTTATCACTTGCTAATAACAATGCGGACAGTCTGTCCTAAAGATCTGATTTGAGAAACAAATCTGATTTGCCTGCGGTCTGAACAAAGCTTGAGTACTGGTGGTAACTTGTAACAGCTGTTGCTGCTGTGAAACGCTTCACAATGTTTTCTGGTTAAATTGACACTCATTGGTGTTTTATTGCCATTATGAATGATTTAAAATATCACAAGAGTTTCACAGTAATCATGGCAAGTTTTGACCTTCACTCCAGCTTGTTGTGCTGTATGCACAATAAGTTGCAGTGCACTTTGCTTAAGTTGTCACAGCTTTAACACTTAAATGAGGTACTCCATTACAGTGATTTGAAATGGTGTCAAATTTAGATGTGAATCATGTGATGATGAGTACCAACATTCCTGTGTTTATTTCCTCTCTAACACCTCAAACCACTCTTGCTGCACTGGAGACGGGGCCATCTCTCATTTCCTTGCTCATCTTTTCATCATCTCCTCCTCCACGTTTCCTTGTTCTCCTCCTTATGCTTTCTGTATGTTCACGTTGACTCATTGCTTAGCTTGAGGTTTCTGCACAGCCTTGATTTGTGTTGCAGCATGTCAGGTATTTGCTCAGATTTAACCTTCAGTTTATTGGCACATGTCCCGCAGCTGTGAATCAGCCTTTTAACCTACATTACATGAACTCATGAGGCTGTTGCTTCATATTCTTCTAGAGCGTTCTCTGTTATGTGGCTGTCCTTTATTATTTTAACTAATCACTCATCCTATATCACAATCTGCTGTGCAAATGTTAGTGCAAATGGCTTTGTTGGCTGTGCTTGAAGCCTTATTTCCAATCTGATTCAGTCATCATGGTTTGATTTCCTATGTTGAAAGTGAATGGCCTACATGTGTACAAATGTTTTTAATAGCGTTTGATGTGAAGAAATGACACAGGCTGCCTATACATGTGCTTTTTGTCATACGAGGCTGTCATCATCCATCATCATGTTCCACATGACCGTTTGCCATCTCTCTCCCATCCCCTCCATCTCTGTTACCCACCGACTTTCTATGTTCCCCTCTCCTCCTCTGATGTGCCTCATTTCCAGACCATCTTGCTCTCATGATTGAGTTGCTTGGTAAAATCCCTCGTCACTATGCTCTGAGTGGGAAATACTCACAGGAATACTTCACCAAGAGAGGTACGCCACCCCTCTGTCTGTGGCTCGCTCTGGGATCAGTGGATGGCTGCTGAGGGGGGGAAGGGTCCTGTCAGCACATTCAGGTCTACCAAAGCTGTTGCTGTGTGCAGGCCACTTGGCAAAATAATGAATACAGACCAGTGAATGTACAGTATGTTTCTTGAACAGAGCCGTCAGACATTGATTTAAGTGTCAGTTCTTCTGCCAAAGATTGCCTGGCTGAGATACATTCACTATCTCCTTAGATGTAAGCAGAGGACTTGGCTCGACTCTGGATAGTATATTGATCCCTGTGGGGGAAATTTTCAAGACTTTTCAAAAGTCAAGAGTAGGGCTTGGTACCGAACTTTGATGGAAGAGACTGATAAATTGCTTTAATGCTATCAAGTATTGAAAAATGACTTGTCATTCGATACAAAATTTCGATTCCTGAGTAGTAAATCTCATCAGTGTCGGCGAGCCATTAATCATGCAGAGTGTTCATACAAAGATCCAATAACGCTGCTGATTGGCTGTCAAATGTAACACTTCGGGGTTGGACGTGCAGGACAACACTACATTATCACCAGGTCTTAACAGCTTCTTCCTTTAAAGTCACTAATTGTGTTGTAATGTGTTATTTAATTTACTTCATGTTAAAATGGATTTGGTACGCCCCCCAGGTTTATATGTAGTAACATCTTTGTTACATCATTGTTTGGAAATATGTTTAGAAGGGCTTGGGAAAATGGCATTTTGACACTAAAACATGCGCACTTCAACCAAAATTTGAATACACAAGGAAAACTACTGGGAAGCTAGAGAATAATGTAGAAACCTCAAAAAATACCCCAAAACCCAAAAAATCATGGACCTGCCCTTTAATAAACATCTCCAACAATGGTATAATTATACAGGAGCCTTGGAAAAATATCTCATCCATAAGGGATCCTGGCCCAAAATAGTTTGAGAACCTCTAGAGCTGGTACGCATTCAGTGTCATGTTCAGGAGCACTTCTGCAGAAAAACCACCATGCTGACATTCACTGTGGTTCGGAGCCTTGATAAAGTTATCTTTGTGATGCTTAAGGGTGCCATTTTTCAGTTTTTCAAGTTCATTTAAAAAAAACAACTGTGAGGATAATGTCAAGATCTCTATATTTATACTAGGTATGATAAAAATTGTGATGGTGTAGTATTTGTTGGGATCTGTACCAAACAAACATGTTTTCTTTCAGATTTTTAGGCTAGAGCATCTCTGCAGCACTATCGTACCTCATTATAATGCTGTTTTGGGTGATGAAATGTAATAAAACACGACTATAACCAAATGTGAGGCTGAAGTATATCGGCATTTGATTGCAGTATATCAGCAAAAGGCTTTTTACTGATGTCAGACAGAAAATTTACTCATCCTCTTCTTATTCCGCCCTAGTTGTTGTGTGAACTTGTGATTGGCAGTATGGGAGTTTTGTTGGTATCCCATCTAATGTCTGATTGACTGCAGTGACAAAAATGAAGCTATTGTTTCTCGGCACAAAGCTGGCAAACATTTAAGAGTCTTACAGCTCTCAGAATGTCTGGTGACCATGTTTGATGTAACTGTAGGTTTGTGGCCCACAAGCTGCAGCAGTCTGACCTGAGTGTGTGTGCTGTCAGCCTGAACCCTCTCTCTTCCTCAATCCTCCACCCACACCCAGAGTGGGCCTGTGACTGGGACACTGTCTGACCAACATGTTGTCTGTCTTGTCTGTCTTCCCCTCTCCTCTTGCGATCGTCTGCCGTGTAGACCATATAGCGCTGATCATTGAGCTGCTGGGGAGCGTCCCACGCAAACTCATAATGACTGGCAAATATTCCAAGGATTTTTTCACCAAGAAAGGTAAAACAAACAAGTGTCAGTGTCACAATTAATTTTTTATATTTTTAATTGACATTCAGCAAACACTTTTACATAAAGTGATTTTCAAATATTGTATCCATACATCATCCATCCATGTTTGTCTGAAATGCCCTATTTTAAGATTTATAACAAACACAAGGGAAAATAAAAACAAAAACAAAGAAACTGTGTACAATTAACACTCTGTTTTCAACTATTCGTGAGTGTAACGATTACAGAAGGTTTTCCGTCTGTCAAGATTATGCCTTTCAACTGCTTATATTTCATTTAGATTTTTGATTTAATTTCCATTATTGTCATGCACAATGTGCCCAGGCCGAACAGGCTTACAAGACGGCATTATTTAGAGAAACCGACCAGAAACCAGAGTAGCAACATAAATTACAAGTACGCAAACAAGTAAACCATCCTGACATTTTTTCTTTAGCTTTAGAAAGAAAGTTAGACAACTTATAAACATTAAAGTTAAAGAACCATTCTCTTCTGTCATCATCATTAGTGCACCAGAGCGTTACTGAATTTTGAACAGACATTTGATTGAATATCGGTATTCTTAACTCATCATAAAAACGACAATACAGAAGAAAATGCGATTCATTCTCAACTTCTCCTAGTTCACAATTAGAATAGAGTCTTAACTGTTTTGTATACATGTTAAAAATGTAAAATCATTTTTCTAATTTAATATGTGTAAGTAAAAAAAAAACCAAAAACAATATTTGACATTATAATCCAAAAGAAATTCTTGTTTTTGGAGATAAATTTTCACTATTAAGGTTGTAAAGTATTGATGTATGTAGATATTTGAAAACGTTTTCACAGATTTAACTACCTGGTGGTAAATTTGTACTTCCTGAAACATTGCTGTGCTCTCTTCCTGCGTGGCTCTCTGACGCGGTTTTCTGCCTGCAGGTGATTTGAAACACATCACCAAGCTGAAGCCGTGGGGCCTGTTGGAGGTGCTGATCGACAAGTATGAGTGGCCCCGTGAAGAGGCTGAGTGCTTTGCTGACTTCCTGATCCCCATGCTGGAGCTGATCCCCGAGAAGAGAGCCACGGCTGCAGAGTGCCTGCGCCACCCCTGGCTCGCCCTCTAGTGGAGACCTCCAAACATTGCACCTCCCTTCCCTCCCAACTCTCTCCAGAGACTGCAACAGATCACTTTCCAGTTTGGGCATATCAGATGAATATTTATTATTTCTTCTTTTTTTGTTTTGTTGTTTTTGGATTTCTTATGTTCTTGTTATTGAACTAATGCTTCTGTGTATGTTTGCTTTGTATTTGTTGGTTCTTCTCGCTGTGATGACGTCGGGAATCCGGTGGATTAATATTACTTTGTGGTCATGTTGGCTCCAACTGCTGTGCTTCGTTCACCCACCCATCTAAGCAAACCTGTTATTGTACTGCTAGTGACTCATCCTTGTTTGTTACACTCCTGCACTAAAACCCAAACAAATCAAGGATATGTAGCCTTTATTGGTCATTTTTGTCCCCTTTTAAAAAGGACTCGCTCTCACTTTTTTTCTCGTACATTTTCATTAGTGCTGTGTTGTTTTTTTTAAGGATTATTTTATCTTCTATTACACATGTAAGGTATATATTTTGTATTTGTAAAGTAGGCTTAGGAAGTTGCACACTGGGCTGACATTTACACTGACTGTGGTAATAGCATTTCTCCAGACAGACTCTGTAGTTTCTTACTGAGACATCCACTGTCTGATAATGTAGGTCATATTATTTAGCCATAACAAATCCGTTGTCACCTGGTAGTTAGTGTGGTTAGTTAATTATAATAAATGAGATCTTTCATTGTCACGGGAGGCTGGTATTCTCATACATCTATTACAATTCAGGAATATAGTGTTTTAAAAGGTTTCAACAAAATGACACGTGAATAAGCCCAATTTAAAGGAAAAAAAAGTGAAAATAAACTGTATATATCTGTACCAAAGAGTTTGCCTTTATGTATATTACAGTTATGTACAGTTTTTAACAAATCTTATATCTTAGCTAAAATTATTTAGCTGGGTAGCTGTGTTTTAATAAAGCGTATGGAAGATGTGTTTGAGCTCGGTTGTATGTATGGCCAACTGTTCAATAATAATGTCACAGTTTTACCATAGAAATGGTGAGATCTGATGTTATGTAATGGTGTCCCAAATTGATCATATCAAAGTAACCCATGTATCTGCTGAGGCCTAGGTTTAAAAAAAAAGAAAAAAAAACAAGAAAACAAAACAAAATTCACATCAGTATCAGATTCAAGAACATAGACTTAATGTGAGCTGTCAATTTACAAAACTGTACAACACACCATACAATAAAACAGATGTTCATACAACACAAAGTGACTGTGTCAGGCTTGTTTCTCTGAGTTTATTACACTTGTTGACTTGAAGTCAAGAATTAAATCTCTGCAGGTTTTGCTTGGTTTGTGAAGCAGTGAAGGACTGCTGCATTTCAATTCACCAAAAGTCTCAACAACTGTGAAAACAGGAGAAAACTTAAACTTTCAGGATGCTCATTTATTATCATCGAAGTGCATCTGCATCATGCTGAGGCTGAAGGTTTGTGTTCATCAGGAGTTTTCTGTAAAAGAGAAAAAAAACACCCAGATGGATGAATTTATTCAATGGAGTTAAAACACTGGGCCTTTGCTGACTATTGTTTGTAGACACTTAAACTACAAGTATGCTGGTTTTCTAACCTAAATCCATAATAGCATTTGTGTAATTTGATATAATTTGATTTGAAGTTTGCAAAACCTTTACATCATCAACAAGATCAGTAATTACCTGACAGACCTAATGTATACAAACAGGCACGTGTTAATTCTCGTCCAGTGAATTATCAATGAAGGTTCTTTTATTCACCAAATTTAAGATGGCTGCCTCCATGTTGGGTTGGCTAGTTTTTGTGCTAACATTAAAAATGTTGTGGTAAAACATTGGCGTGAATGGAGCAGCATATTATTACCAAAAATTATGAACTTTCTTTTGTTGTAGGTTGAAAATATATCCAACATGATGCAGTAGGTTTCATCTTTATTTTGTATCTCATAATGTTTTATGGTTTTAAATATGTTACACTATTTTAATTATTTAATTACATCAAGTAAAAATGCATTTTGTATCTTTATAATGAAATTTAGCGAGGAAATTTAGACTGTACATAGTTTTATATTTTCATACGTAGATAACTGTCCCTCAATACTTGTGGAAACACCAGATTCTCTCTAGCAAGTGGCACAATGAAAAGTGAAAATGAAAGGGTAAAAGGTTGAGAAGAGTAAAATGTGACACTTGAGTTCAGAGCGAGAACTTAAGGCCTGAAGAGCTGTAAATCACATCTATAACACTACATACAGAAATATGAAGTAGAGGAACATGAGGATGGTGGATTAGTCATAGATTTATATTTAATTAATTAAATATATCCACTAACTGTTATATACTTAAACTGCAATAAATTAATACAGTAATTAAATACATAAAAAATACAGTAGATTAATATTATAATATGTGTATGTGTTGCTGAAAGTCATATATGCAAAAAATTGCATAAAACACATGAATTAAAAACAGGGTTAAATGACAATATGCAGCATATAGACTTAATTCCATGAGCTGATGTTTTGGCAACAGTATGTATTTATTCCTCTGAGCTTAACATATTTATAGCTTCTGAGGCAACTGGGTGTATGAAATAATATATGTAATGTAAATACACCACTGAATTAAAATACTACATATAAAATACTCTGTAGGCCTCATTCTTAAATAATTTGATTCTACAACAGAATACATAGAAAACTTCCACTGCTACTAACAGACCTTATTCGCAGCAGTCATTTTAACATGAAATAGTAAACAAAGATATTACCAGTGATACTAATTAAGGCTCTGTTCCATTCAGGAGTCAGGGTGCTGCTGTTGTGCATGTGGCTAACTGGAAAGGCAATGCCATACTAAATGGAATGGGACCTTAATTAGTATCATTGATAACACCTGTGTTTACCTTACCTATCCTATCAATAAGGCTGCCATGAAAAAAGTTATTATTGCTTATTCAAAAAAAGGGCAGCAATGTGATGAAATCGATACCGTGGGATAAATATCAACTTCAATGTGAAACTATGAGAGTATAAATATAGTCATATGTCCAAAAATGAACCCAATCAGGAAAGTTTAAAGCACGTAAGTGCTCGGGTAGAAAATTAAAATAGTTTCCATGACAACAGAGCAAACACCAAAAAAGACACTAAATGGACGTCCTTGAGGTTGGATTATTATGTCAATATCTTTTTCCAAAGTCAAGAGTGTTTAATAAATCTCAAACCTTTGATACTATTTGTAAATGTTTTTGCAGAAGACATTTTGACTTGTCAAAGCTCAGGTGTAAATAATAAAATCACTTAAGGCTGAATTCATTTTAGCTGCTTCATTTTCAGGGTTTTGTTCATGCTTGTTCTCTGACTTACTGAGATATTGAATAGACGTCAAACTAGCTGCTGTGAAAAACAACAATTTCTTACCTGCTGTGGTCTACACCCACAACCTTCACCTGTCTGTGTTAACTCTTACCTCCTCCCTCCACTTGGAAGTCATCCGGCAGCAGTTTGTCCTGTCTGTTTCCGAGGGTGAAGGAAAGAAGGGCCAGGAGGAGGGCATCCAGGATGCTGATGATGGCCAGGATGTAAGCCCAGCGCACCGTGCAGTTCCCCAGGCTGTACTTATCCGTCCTCTGGCCACACATCCTCTTCACCTCTGGAGAGTCCCAGCCGTCTGGGTAGATCATGCAGCCCATCACCATCAGCACGGCTGCGGGGGAAGAAAAAGGACACTGAGATGGTGGAGCCGTGCAGTTATTACCCCCTGTGTGCTCTTACTTTGATAAATAATTATTAGGGAGGTTCTTCTGAGCCCCCAGTGCAGGATAAGACATGATGTACCCCCATAAAACGCCAGAGGTTTAATTTATTTATGGTGCAGCAGAGCAGAGGATGCTCACTGGTGCTGTTTGCATGATGTACCGTTATGAAAGTTCTTAAATTTTAAACGGTCTTCATCATCTGCTAAAGTTTCCTCTGGGCTTTTACCAGCTACTGTACTAAGGTAGATTAAAGTCTGAATTTTCCATCTATGTGCATTTTAAGGGACAGCTAAGTTATACAGTATAAGGTGGTGGGAAGTAACTAAGTAGATTTACTCAAGTACAGTACTTAAGTAAAATTTTAGGGTCATTTAGTATTTCCATGTGTCATTTCATACCTTATACTCAACTGCATTTCAGAGTGAAATGTGTGTTGTTTTTACCCAGTTACTCTACATAATCCACAGACTTTGTTGTGAGCAGTTTCATGTGGAAACGGTTTTCTATCTACAGTAGAATCTACTGGAACTACTTTTTCACTGCTCCATAATAATGTGATTCAAATGGTCTGAGAGAAAACTAGACTTCTGCTTCTCTTCTGATTTCAGTGTTAAACAGCCACCGTTGCTGATGAAGATTTTTTATTAACGTTGGGTTTAGTCATGTTTGCTGACTGGAGTGTTTCCCATGTTTCTGAGGAAGTTAGAGGTGGTAAAAGGGGATATGACACCATTGACAAGTGACCAAATGAAACGCACTGTTACCTTGAATGACATTAAGGATTTCTCTGCGTCTCTGGGTTTAAACATTGTTGGACACTGAACATTTGGGATGATGTAAACACACACTTCAACAAAATATACATGTCAAGTTGTTGACATTTTAATGCAGAAATGTTACATATTATAGCTTTAATAAAGGATTCTTCCTTGCTCACTAGTTATACTGGCTTTTATCTTATGGCTGCTTTCCATATCTCAGGTGTTAGTTTAGATCAGTTAACACCAGAGTAACACCTGCTCATGTTACATGTAACTAATCCACTGTCAGAGGTGTCAGAGTCTGGCCTGAAACTAGATCCCTTATTGGCCTCCACAGTTAAGACCATCATCATGAAACACGCATCACGCCTGAAACCAGCGAGGTGCCAGCTCATGACACGATGAGTTTATCACTACAGACACTTCATAAGACAGACTCATCCTCTCTTATTAAGACCCCCTGCGTCATTTCACAGTTTTAATATTCAGATTAATGAACTGGGTTTTAAAGGTTTTGTGTGTGCACCTTCATAACCAATTGTAAAAACATGATCTTTTAGATAGTTTGATGGTGATACTAAAGGAACTGTTGAAAAGTAGAATAAATGGTGTAATTATGTTTACTTAGTATTTCTCTGCAGACTGTGACCTTTGACCTCCCAGAGATTAAATTCAGTATTTCACTTAAATTCAATTATTAGAATTTTTTTTTAGCAGAACTTTGTTTTTCCTTCTTTACTTGCCCATTCATCATCTTATGACCCCTCAGGTCAATGTTTTGACCCTTTGGAGGGGCATGACCCCTAGGTTGGGAACCACTGAACTAAACAACAGAACTACACTGTATGAGGTGTTAAAACTTGCTTCACTGATCAGCCACTAGCACATTGTTTCATCAGTATTAATAAATTTGCAGAACAAGAACATTTACTATTGATATTTTAAGTACATTTTGATTATAATACTTCTGTACTTTTAATTAAATAAGATTTGAAATGAGTACTTCTTCCACCGCTCCTGAACAGTTACTAGTAACCATTAAATAAGTGTAGTGGAGTGAAGTATAAAATTAACCTCTGAGATGTGGTGCAGTCAAAGTATAAAATAACATGAAATTAAAGTGCTTAGGCAAAGTACTTTAAAATTATATTTAAGTACAGAACTGAAGAAAATGCTTACCTGAGGCCAGCTGCATCCACGCACAGATCTTGTAAACGTTCCCTGCGTTGCAGAAGAAGAACAGGCTGAAGCAGACCATGGTTCCCACGATCAGCAGCATGGAGGTCCCCACGAAGAACATGGCGGTCCTGAAGGCCGGTGACGGGATGGAGGCGAAGTCCAGCACGCTGCCCTTACAGGTGAGCTCCGAGGTGAGCGCGTTGCCGATGCAGTAGTGGAAGAGGCCAAAGTACCCTGCCTGTGGGGTGTTGACGCTGTCCCCAATCCAGTAGGGCTGAATGAACACCACCATGGTGATGATGACGAAGCAGATGGTGAACACGGCCCACATCACCCCGATGGCCCGAGAGTTCCTCACATAGTTGGTGTGGTAGATTTTAGCAGCCTCCTGCGCTGGAAGAAGATCCATGTTGACGAAGTTTGTGTTGGATAACTTTTAGAAAACACTGTCAGCTTTTCTTAAATATTTTCCATCTTCAGTAAATAAACTTTTTCTACACGGCATCCCTATGTTTTGAGACTTTAAATGCCACAGCACAGACGCACACCTGTTGTTGTGGCTCTGCACTGAAAGAAGAGGCTCAGGATTCAGCACGTTGGACAGCACCCTCTCCTCTCTAATTAATGACACTGCTCTCACGTCACATAATGACAGCTGTCTCACAATGTGGGATCACAAACACAAGCTTCACTGCAGTGGTGGAGAGAAACTAATTACAGTCTTTACTGTAACCGTGCTGTTAATTTTTTATACAGAGCTGCAGATTACTGAGTCACCTAATTATCTTGTCAATGATCTATCCTGTCCTTTTCTTTAAAGAAGCTTTAATATTAAAAACATTGGTCGCTCTGGCAACTGACCCTTTAATGGTGACCTCTTGTAACAGCTACATGGAGGACCTTAGCTGCCAAAATCCAAAATACATTAAGAAATAAAGAATTGACTCAATAAATAAATTAATACACCTGTATTGGGAAATAAATAGCGGACAATTCAGATGGGTAAAATAAATAAATAAATGAAACTAAATGTGAAAGTAAATAAATAGGGGAATGGATATAAAGGTAAGTCAATACATAAGCAAATGAAACAAAAATCAAATCA
This sequence comes from Lutjanus campechanus, assembly GCA_027495735.1. Lineage (NCBI taxonomy): Eukaryota > Metazoa > Chordata > Actinopteri > Lutjaniformes > Lutjanidae > Lutjanus > Lutjanus campechanus. Next base: position 4,221 of record JAJHUR010137492.1, on the reverse strand, counting down.
GTTTATGTCATATTTTTTCAATAAATGAATTTCTACATTTAATATGAATATTATTTTGTGCATTTAACAGCATGCGGATTCATCTATTGCATAATTTGTTTTTTTTATTTTTGCAGTTGCTCTCCTATATAGTTAAGTACCAATTACAAACACAATTAAGACCACAAAGTAAAGTATCTCTTTTGAAGACGTCTTTAAGACAACTGATCCAAATATCTTAATATTTTCTTTTAAAATAAGATCATCATTTTTAATTCCATATAATATACAGTATAAATAACTAGGATGTTTAAATGAGCATATATTGAAAATCAAAACATTAACATTTTGTTATTATGGGATTACATGTAGTCTATAATTTTGTTGAAGTGTATCTGTCCCCTTTGAAAATCGTCTGTAACCCTTTTGGTTCAAATTAAATGATCACCAAGTAAACAATATATGTTTATCAGAAATTTAAAAGAGTTAATTTTCACATTCACACTGTAGTTTTTCCAATTCCTCTTCTTTTTAAATGTCATAATGTGATATTTAGAGAGCTGCTGTCTTGCTGAGATTTATGGCCGATACGCAAGAAGCTTAAAATAAAGGTTTGTTGATATCAAATTCAATATTGTTCCAACTGGGTCGTCTGATTGTTCTGCTGCTTCTCTGAAAAATTACTGCCAGTGACAGGAACACAGTAAGGATTGTATTTTCATTAAAAAAAAACTCACAGGGATAGATTATGGCTTTTGATTGTTGTTGCTGATGGTGTTAGGAGTCCAGCTGCATCACAGAGAGCAACAGTGGCGTCTGTAGTGGCTTAGAAATGGCACAGATGTGAAGAAGCCAACACGACTCACATGTGGGCAACTTCAAATCACACAGCACACTGGTGTTTGCCAAAACCAGCTGGTCTGTGATGCCTGATATCAAAACAGAGATCCATTTAACACTGGTGAGTCCAACTTGTTCTGTTCCCTCTCTCAGTCCCTGCTGCTGTTTCCCTGTTTTTAATTGCCCCTCTGTGGGCTGATAAGTTACGGCGTTCAACACCAGAATTACATTTTGGGTTTTCTGCAGCTCCACTTTCTAATTAATCAGCCCAAATTACTGTGTGTTTTTAAGTGAACCTTTTAATAACACGAACAGTTTCCTTTAAATCACAACAACACATATAGTTTCACTGCTTGTGCATGTTTTCTTTTTCTTTTTTTTTATGGATGACAGCAAGACACCATCCATGTCACCGTCTGTACAGCACACTCTTAGAGATTAAGCTGCTAATTAGAACCATAAAAGGTTCTTCGGCTTGTTGCTGTAATAGAACCCCATTCCCGGTAGAACCCTTTTTAAAGGTGCCACCTGGAAACATTTCAGAGGGTTCTGCCTAGAACCTGGCATAAAGATTTATACCCAGGATCCTCTGTGAAAGGTTCTACCCAGAGAACCCTTGTATGGTGTAATGGTTCCACTCAGAAATCTCTCTGGAAGTTCTACTGTGAATCTTTCCACCTTTTAAGTGTGCTAACAAGAACCCACCTAGAGGGTTCTATTCTACTGAAAACCTTTTTATATTCCAAGGGTTTCATCTGGAACCCACCCAAGAGGTTGTACCAAGAACCCTTTAAAATTCCAATGGTTTCATGTAGAACGCAACAAGGGAGTTCTACTAAGAACCCTTTAATGCTCCAAGGGTTTCACCTGGAAACCCTTAGTAGAATATATTGTATATATGCATATATTGCACATAGTGTTCATCAATCATTTTAACAATCTATATTACAATTATCAATTAAAGTTCAGTTTAAACTGAGAAAAAAAAATCAAACAACTAATAATGAGTAATTTCTTTTAAAGATATCAATCATAACACAAATAAAAATGAGTTGACTGAGGGGATCACAGATAAATCTACATTCTAAAAATACCACTTGAAACATGAGTAAACACTTTGAATGGTTGAGGATCTTTTAATCTCAGCCCTTCAGGAAGAACCCTTTTGGAACCCTTGTTTCTAAGAGTGTATCGCCTTCATCCTTCAGTTAGTGTTCATAACAAGCAGCCTGAGGGCTTCCTACTGTACATGACACTGAGCCACATGTAGGGAAAACTGTTCAGGGATGAGCGGCTGTCCCACTTCCCCGGGGGATCACTGACGCCTCCCTGCAGCTCAGGAAGGACAATCAGCTGCCGGTGGGGGGGCAGAGACAAAAACACGAGCTCTGCCTGTAAGACAGAGTCGGGGAGGGATGAGGCATCACAGTTTAGATAAAAACAACTCATCAAACCCAGTCTGCAGAGGAAAGATGAGGAGGAGCTGCTTTTGAGTGCTGCTCTAATGAGGCATAATCTCTGATACATGTGACAGCCTCTGAAGAGACTGACTGTCTCGTCAAGATTTCAACAAGCCATTTCTACAGAGAACATCTCAAGGCATGGAAGAAATGACTGAAGATGGACCGTCATCATCATACACAAACACACAGAGTATACAGTACACTCGTGGGAGAATTACCCTCTTTAACTGTCTTTATAACCAGCTGCGACAGTGAGTGGCTGGTGTTGTTTTCACCTTGTGATTTTCTCTCTCTCTCTCTCTCACTCTCTCTCTCTCTCTCTCTCTCTCTCTCTCTGTGTGTGTGTCATCATGGCAAAATGAGGTTCTGCAGCTACCGTAGTGGAAACTACCACAGAGGTGGTTTTCAGTACTTTGCAAGGTGTTTATAGTATCTCTGTCGGTCTGTGGACAGAGTTTTGTCGTGGTACTGTCATGACTGAGCAAGACGAGTGATGTTGAGATCAAAATGAAGGCCAAGTTCAAAGATGGGTGTGGTTTGACCCTTGAGTCCTGAGCACTCATGTAATAAAGTACTCAAAAAAAACTACACATAAACATCCATTACTTAAAAATGACGTTAAAATCTACCAAAAGTTGGATATAAACGTACCCCTAACTTGAGACAAATGCTGGTCAAATCCGATCTTGTACCTGCAAAAAACTTTTCTTGATCATCCACCAGGGAATTATCTATGTGGTTCATGCACACAGTGTAATTTTTCACATAAGTGCATCATGTACACCCACCCAACAACAGGAAAATCTAAGAGGTACTATATGTTGTTCCACAAGGAATCTAATCTATCTTATAAAATGCCCATGTGGTTTAGCACGCAAGGAGCCCTAAAAATCAGCACAGCGGAGCACAGGAGCTGCATTAGGACCCAGGACCGTCGTAACCAGGTGACAGTGCATTTCAGAGAGGCAAATCACCCAGTGGCCTCTCTCATACATTGGCATCAAACACATTGGCGCTCCAAGTAGAGGAGGTGATTTAAATACCCTCCCAAGAGAAAGTTTTTATATCTTCACACTCCAGACTATCACACCTGGAGGTCTAAATCAGGAGTATGACGTAAAACATTTCCTCTGAAATATTAACAAATTGTGGCAATAACATGATATGTTCCAGACCCTGATGGACATATTTGTAAAAATGTTGGTTTTATTTATACAGCAGTTTTTTCCCATGTTGTAATGGGATCTGACTAGAGGAATACTGACACCTGGAGTCTGTGTATGATCTTTTTTTGGCCTTTTTTCCTTCTATTATAAAATATTTTTTGTCTGTAAGTCGAAGCAGCTACCTAGCAGCTAGCAATCTGTGACAACACGCACTTGTCACTCAAAGTGGCACACCCTTAATTGTGCATAACTTGAAGCGTTAATATAATTTAATTAGGTCAGTTATGTAAAATTCACCTCAGAACAGTTGTAATGAAGGGAGAAATTATCCTTTGAGACCAAAACATTGGCTCTAAGCATGTTTATCTCTGCTGTAAAGTTGGGCCTTTTAATATGGGGGTCTATGGGAATTGACTTGCTGTTGGAACCCTGCTTCAAGTGGCCACTTGAGGGACTGCAGTTTTTGGCACATCTGCAGGCTTCATTTTTCAGCCCTTGAGGCTACCACTTGGTAGAAGCATAGCAGTTCAATGTGGCGGACTCCGTCTTCTGTAGATATAAAGGACTCGTTCTAAGGCAACAAACACACCACAGTTCTTAGTTGCTCTTATGAAAACATACTTATGAATATTATATTCCATTGCTGCCATGTTCTGCAAATAAAAATCTTACATGTTGGACCTTTACAGACAAAATAATAAAAGCCTTTAGTTAAATCCAAAATCCACTTACGCTGCATTCAGAGCCTCTGGTTATGAATTAAAAGATAAATT
>JAJHUR010137491.1:0-14755 GCA_027495735.1 Lutjanus campechanus | reverse complement strand
CATATGATTCATTAAGAGACTAAATACGTCCTCTTTGTGCTCAGATTCTGAGTTGGACACCGTGACTGTGTACTGGGACACATCAGTGGATTCAGCAGTGGACGGAGTGGAACTGCTGTAAAACAAAGATGTTTTGGGATGAGGAAATCTGCCACAAAGACTGGCTGCTGCTTTTGCTTCATCTGAACTTCAGGTTTAATTTTACAATTACAGTCTGATTTGAAATGTAGTCAAACAGGATAATGTCGACATAATTTTGTTTTTCAAACTCAAAATGTTTCTATGGTTCATTTTTTCTCAGTGTGACTGTTTGTCCCTAACCCACATAAGCAGCAGTGTGTGTGTGTGTGTGTGTGTGCGTGCGTGTGTGTGTGTGTGTGTGTGTGTGTGCGTGTGGAGATATGAGCTTTCTGCAGCTTGTTCCCACAGAGCGTGACGCAGGTGAACTTCCTGTTGTGTTTACTGAACATGTCAGAATAAAAGCTCGTGCTGACAGTAAACAGGCAGCAGACACCACAAACACAAATCATGAAGCTTTATTAACAATTAACAAGAAAAACAGACGCAGGCCTGAGAAACAATAATCACGTTGTTAGTATCATCGTCAATCAACAAACTTTATTTGTACAACACACTTTATACACGACATGCAGCTCAGAGAGACTCACAACAAACTGAAAATGAAATTCTTTCTCATTCTTGCTCGACATGTGACTCTGCAGGCAGGTCAGTCTCGTCCTGAACTCTTTTATCACAAAGACACACGTCCACAATGTGTCTCAGCATCATCGTCTCTCTGAAGGGACGTCAGAGACGGTGTCACATGTCGCTCCAAATACTGCTGCGTTTTAAAGTTAGAAAACAGTGAAAAATTAATTGAAAAATAGGTTCAAACATGTGAGAACAGGTGCTTTTCTCCACCTGTTCTCACGTTTGGATTTATTTTTCAATAAGTGATCAATCTGGTAATAATTTCTCCACTAATCGATCAGTTGATTGGTTCAGAAAATGTCAGAAAATGTTGATCAGAGTCAAAGATGACGTCCTCAAATGTCTCGTTTTGTCCACGACTCAAAGATCTTCAGTTTCCTGTAGAAGGACAGAAAACGTTTTGACAGAATGTTCAAGATGATTGATTAAGATATGATGATGATTGATGATTGATTGTTGAATCAAACACTGTGTTGACGTCTCAGAGGACGAGACGAGGAGATTTGTGTTTAACTGATGTCATGAGAACAAGATGCTGACTGAACACACACACACACACACACACGTATATATACAAAGTGTATATAAACACACACACACATGATGTATGTATACATCCCAACACATAGATGGAAACACACACACAGTGACACAGATAATTACATGTAAGCACACACTCAGGTGAAGGTATGCAGATAATTGTTGTTGTGTTAACAGGTTAATTCATCACACACACACACACACACACACACACACACACACAGAGGGATGGAGTATAAAAGTAGCTGCAGTGTGTTTCTGTGTTTCTGCTGGACGACGACTCGTCAACACACTGAGCAGGTATGAACACACACACACACACACAGAGGTCAGAGGTCAGATCAGTTTGATTGATTGTTGATTGGAGCAGCTTTAGTGGTCCCTGATGAGAGGAAATAAAAACAGTGAGACGACCTGGTGACACTGGAGCTGCAACAATTATTCGTTGTCGAGTATTTAATCAATCGCCAACTATTCTGATCATCTATAAGTTTATAATTAACACAAAATATTTACGATGAATTTTAAAAACAAAAAGCTGTGAGATTTAAATGAGGCGTCAGTTTATCAGGTGTGAGCTGTCACGTTTGCACCTGAACGTGTCTCATATCCAGGAGACGTTTTAGAAACATTTTCATGCAGTGTTGAAATATTCCCTGAAGATGGTAAAGTAACATTTATTAAATAATCAGGAACTTTAATAAAACAGTTTAGGAACTGTGACTTAATATTCCTGACAGGAATATTTTTAATCCTTGTAAACTTTCCTCATGTGGACGCAGGTGATGTGATAAGTTTGTGTAATATTTAATGTTACCTGATGATCACTGTGAGTGGGTATTTGTGCTGTAAAACTGTTGAAATAACTTATAATAACTAATAAATTCAGAGGTTTAGTGCTGTGTGTTTAATTACCAGAACACACCATGACGCATGCAGACACACTCTTATATATTGTGGCTCGTTTCAGGTGATTTACCTGCTGTTCACAGGTTTACATGGGCTGTGTTAGTCAACTATAACTGAACACACAGTTAAATATGAGACTGACTTCATGAAGAGTTTCAACTTGAAGATATTTTGCAGCTGTCAGTCCACATGAGCGTCTCTCTCCCTGTTTGATAAACTCAAACTGCAACAACTGCAACAACTGCTGTGTGTCTCATCAGGTGTTTTGTGCCACAGTGTGTGTGTGTGTGTGTGTGTGTGTGTGTTGATTTCTGTGCTCTCCTGTGCACAGGTACTGCCCCTCCCCCTCCTCACAGCTGCAGTGATTGACAGCAGCTGCAGTCAATCTGCAGTCAGGACCTGGTGTTTAAAAGCAGGATGTTTGTAACTGAACAGGGACACTTTGACTTTAGTCTGCATGTGTGCAGTCCGACTGCGCGTTGTCTCCTCGTGCAGAATGTCCTCTGTGAGCTGCCCTGGCCAACAAAGACAATAGTTGTCTTCTGGGTGTTATAATGTCCTCTGATTTAGTGGTTTAAGTTAACATTTTTTGCTGTTATGTTTGCTTTACTTAATTTTCACTTGATTTATTAATATTTTTTTTTAAAAAGAAGAAGAACACTCAAACTGTTCCCCAGCACAGTGCGCAGTGTTCACTCTTATCAAACAAACTGGACTTTGGGGTGAAGCAGGTTTGGGTCCATAAGCCCCCCTACAGGCTAATATTCAGTCAGAGGAGCACAATGACTCGACAGCGCCCCCTACAGAAGAGCCTCTTGGAGCCACAGCCTGAACCCAACAGGAAGTCAGCCATTTTGAATTCACTGTGCCATTTTAGCATAGAAATATTAAATATATATCTATATATGATATCTCACTGAGGTTGCAGCGGGCCTGTGAACATGTTCTGTGAATGTTCTGTGAACGTTCTGTGAACGTTCACACTGTACATCAGTCAGTCTGCAGTCAGGTGAGTCTCACCTGAACTGAATGATGATGCAAAGGATCAGTGACATCATCAGACCAAACCAACAGTCTGTCTGCAGCTGTGTGTGTGTGTGTGTGTGTGTGTGTGTGTGCAGCCAGGGGGCGGGACTAACCTTGACTGACAGCCTGGTTGCCATGGTGACCTTCAGCTGATCAGGTTTCTATAGAGGAGTTGGACCTTTCCTCCATTCTGTTTCCTCCTGTTCTCTTCTCTCTTCTTTTCATCCCTTCTTTCTTTTCACTTCCGTCTCCCCCTCTTTCTCCCTCTTCCTCCCCCCCTGCCCCCCCTATCCCCCCCACCCCACCCTCCCTGTTCTCCCCCTGTTCTCTCCCTGTTCTCTCCCCGTTCTTTACCCTGTTCTCTCTCTCTGCTGGTTTCAGTCTTTGCATTATAATTTCTCTCTTTCAGAGCAGCGAGGACGCTGAGGTAGGCTCCAACTCTCTTCCTGTTTCACACACACACACACACACACACACACACACACACACACACAGAGCAGGACTCAGGTCTGTTGGTTCACACTGAGCAGATGAATCAGATGATCTTCAGTCACAAAGTTCATTAATGTTCTGTGAGTGTTTTATTGTTTGTTGTTGTTGTTGACATGGATCATGTGATCAGAGGGAGGAGCTGTGATTATATACATTTTGTTTTGTTGCGTTAAGATGATGTTAAAGGTGCAGTTTGTCTCTTTTCATAAGTTCATCCAGTCCAGTGTTGATAGTAAATGTTGCACTGATCTGTGCATCAGTGCCTACATGTACCAGGATGCATTGCGGCTGAGCCTCAGTAGCTGTTACTGTGTTGGTCAGAACAGTGTTTGGTGATGAAAATACTCATCAGCGCCCCCTGGATACTCAGTCCAAGCTGTAATACCCTCTAGGTTTAGGTTTTAAGTATTTTAACACCATCACAGTCTTTTAACTACATGAAACATGTCAAAGTGACCCTGAAGGGAACCTCGTCCATCAGCATCAGACACCAGGGGGCGCTGATGTTTCATCATCACGTCATGAGTTAGGATGGGAAGTGAATTTCCTGTTTGTTCACTTTAAAATCTTTCTTTAACGAATTTTAATCCAACAAACTGATGAATCAACACTATAAAACCTTGATTCTTAAACTGTGGTACGAGTACCTCTGGTGGTACGTGAGCGCCCTCTAGTGTCGGGGTCTGCAACCTGCGGCTCTTTAGCTCCTCTCCAGTGGCTCCCTGTGATATCGCGAAAAAAAGAAAGAAAATTAATAATAATACTGATTTTTTTTTCACATTTTAATTTTCATTTATCGAAAAAGTTGAGAAAAGAAAAATAGATTTTTTAGTTTTGAGCCCAACTTAAAAATTTTAATTTTTTAAAAAGTTTTACCGACTAATGATCTTTAGTTCAGTTCATTCATTTTTCTTTAGAAATCCCCAAAAAATGTTTTTTAAAAAGTAAATGCATGATGTAATATTGAATGATGTATTAAATTTTTGTATTTTCCTATTAAAACTATTTTATTTTCAGGCACCAAAATAATAAATCAGGTTCATCATGACTCATTTTTTTAAAAATACATTAATTTATTTATTTTTAACTATGTTATTTATTTATTTTACTACACATTATTTCTAAAACCCAAAGATTCAAGTTTATCTAAAGACGAAAAGTAAATCATCTCAGGTTTATTTCAAAAGTCAAAAAGTTTGAGTTTGGTTCAAAAAAAGAAAAGAAAAGAAATCTACTTCAGTCTGTTTTTACAGTGTAAAGTGATTCTTACATTCTCCACCTGAAACATTTGTAGCCTGTACAACAAATTTTTAAAAAGTTTTAATATTTTGTCTGTCTGTCTGTCTGTCTGTCTGCCTGCCTGCCTGTCTGTCTGTCTGTTCATCTGTCTGCCTGCCTGCCTGTCTGCCTGTCTGTCTGTCTGTCTGCCTGTCTGTTCATCTGTCTGCCTGTCTGTCTGTCTGTCTGTCTGTCTGTCTCTCTGTCTGCCTGTCTGTTCATCTGTCTGCCTGCCTGTCTGCCTGCCTGCCCGCCTGCCTGTCTGTCTGCCTGTCTGTCTGTCTGTCTGTCTGTCTGCCTGCCTGCCTGCCTGTCTGTCTGTCTGTCTGTCTGCCTGCCTGCCTGTCTGCCTGTCTGCCTGTCTGCCTGCCTGTCTGTCTGCCTGCCTGCCTGCCTGTCTGTCTGTCTGTCTGTCTGTCTGTCTGTTCGCCTGTCTGTCTGTCTGTCTGTCTGCCTGTCTGCCTGTCTGTCTGTCTGCCTGTCTGCCTGTCTGTCTCCATAAACACCTCCCTGTCTCTGACACCTGATGTGCTGACTCACCTCTGTCTCTCTCTGATGTGCTGAGTCACTGTCCTCTGGATGTCCTCACATTATCACAGCTGACTGAGTGACCTTTAACCTCTAAACTCTGATCATCATCAGACACTGAGGCTGAAATATCTGAATCATTCATTCATCCCTCCATCACACACACTCAGCACTTTACAGTGAATTCACATTTCAGACATTAAAGTGACCAATAGGAGCACAGCTGTAAACACACACACACGCACGCACACACACACACACACACAGCCTCACCGTCAGGTAACCATCTCAGGTGTTTCCTCCTGCAGGCGCCTGAACTCACCTGTTGAACATTGGACCCTCTGACCTCTGACCCCTGAAGGAGGCATGAGTCACCATCAGAGCTCTGTGGCTCCTGGAGACGCCCCCAGTCTGTCTGCAGTGAGTCTCAGTTATCATCATACATTATCATGTGTGGGGCGTTCAGGGACTCAGTCTGTCTGCAGTGAGTCTCAGTTATCATCATACATTATCATGTGTGGGGCGTTCAGGGACTCAGTCTGCAGTGAGTCTCAGTTATCATCATACATTATTATATATGAGGCGTTCAGGGACTCAGTCTGTCTGCAGTGAGTCTCAGTTATCTAGAATGAGTATGGACTCTTCAGGAACTACAATGATTGTGGACAGTTCAGGTACTAGAATGAGTGTGGGGCGTTCAGAAACCAGAATGACTGTGGGGCATTCAGGTACTGAAATGAGTGTGGGCAAAACAAAACAAACAAACGTGTGACTTTCAGACTGATGAAGCAGAAACAGATTTTATTGCCACCTGCTGGTGAACTGACTCCATGTGCTCATCAGTGATGTGTTCAGGTTCAGTGAGATTCTTCAGTCTTCTGTCCTCTTCTCCTCCAGTCTCTGTCTCCTCCTCCTGCACGTTGCCATAGTGATGATGAAGACGAGGACCTGAATAAGGCGTTCGATATTCAGGGTTTTCAGCAGATCCTTAATCCTGCATCTCGCAGCCCACCAGAGAAACACAGAGTCTACGATGAGCAGGACTTTGAAGGTGAGACACCAAAACCTGGTTTCAGGGCTTCTTAAGGTGGTTTAACAAGTCTTTGATCTAGTTCAAGCATCTTCAGAACATTGGGAAGGTTCTGGCACTGGTTCCAGGGTGTTTCTGGATGTTCTAGGGTGTTATGGGGGTCCTTGAGAAGGTTCAACATCTCTTTTCACTGTCCTCAGGAGTTACGGAGAGGGTTCCTAAAGTTCCAGCTCATGGTCTTGTGTTGAAAAGGTTCTCGGGGTTTATGGAAATGTTTAAGGGGTTTGGGGGAGGTACCAGCCCCCTTCAGGGTTCCTGACCAAACTCAAGTGATCTTCTTGAGAAAGTCCCAGGAGGAACCTCCAAGTTTCCAAAAGTCTTTGAGTTCAAGCAAGACTGGACAGACATTAAAGAGGTTACAGGTTCTTTAAAGAGTTCTGAGTCTTTGAGTTGAAGCACTGGGAGGTTGTAAAGGTTCCATCAGGGTTCAAGGAATATTTGAACTGTTCCACCATTTTTAGTAGCTTTTAGAGGTTGCTGAGATTGATTTCCTTGGTTCTGGTCCATGGTCTTTTAGGGAGTTCTAGATGTCCATTACGGAGAAGGCTCTGGGGCGCATTGTTTTAGGGATTCTCAAGGAAGTTCCACCATCTCAAGAACCCCTGTAAGGACTCTAGGAGAAGGTATCTGCAGTTATTGGGAGGTCTGAGGGGAGAAGTTACTGCAGTTTCAGGTTGTATCAGGGGGTAGTTGGAAATGATCTGGTAGTGGTTCTTGGGGTTCTTCAGAAGGCTCAACATCTTTTTTCCATGTCTTCAGGACTTGAGGTTTCCTTAAGTTCCATCCCATGGTCTCTTTTTTGTTCCAGGAGTACATTACAGGATTTTAGGATTTGAGAAGATTATTAAGGAGGTACCAGGCATCCTTTAGGGATCTGTATTGGTTCTTCACAAAGCTCAAGCAATCTTGGAGAAAGAACCATCAGTTCTTGAGAAAGTCCCAGGAGGAGCCTCCGAGTTTAAAAAGTCTTGATAGAGTTCAAGCGTCTTTTGGAAGAAGACTGGACGAACATTAAAGAGGTTACAGGTTCTTTAATGAGTTCTGAGTCTTTGAGTTGACGCATCATTAGGAGGTTGTAAAGGTTCCATCAGAATTCAAGGAATATTTGAAGTGGTTCCACCTTTTTCAACAATCTTTAGAGGTTGCTGAGATGAATTTCTCAGATTTCTTCCAATGGTCTTTTGGAGAGTTCTAGCACTCCACTACAGGGTCATAGGAGATTTTGAGAAAGGTCTTTGTTGGCTCTTTGTTTTAGGCATATTGGGGGTTCTTCAAGATGTTCCACAGGTTCTCTCCAGGTTCGCTTTAAGCACTCTAGGAGTACCTTGGAGAAGGTACTTGCAGTTATTAAAATGTCTCAAGAGAGAGGTTATGGAGGTTCCAGGATATCTGGTTAAAGAAGGTTCTGGCAGTGATCCCAGGGTGTTCTTGAAAGAGTTCCTAGAGTTCTCTAAAGTTTTAGGGTTCCTCATACTGTTTCTTTTTTTCCAGTTTGATGATGTTCTGGAGGTTGCTGAGTGTAGTTCCTGAGGTTCCTGCTCATTGCCTTTTTTTGTCCATTACAAGGTTCTGGAAGATTTTAATAGGGGTTTGGAGATCATTTAGGAACACTCAGGGGCTCTTGAGAGGGTTCCACGTTGTTAAGAAGCACTGTAGGTGAAGCAGTTCTTGATAAGGTTCCACAGAGGGCTCAAATGATGTTTAAAGGATTTTAAGGATGGAAAAAAAGAAAAAGATCCTCAGAGTCATCCTGCACGCTCAAACTCAGGGACGGTTGAGGAGGTTCAAGTGATTTTGGAGGAACTTTCCAGGGTTCTGACGGAGCCTCCTGGTTGTATGAGGAGGTTCCTGCATTCTATTGAGATCTTTCTATGAGAACAAGGTGGAACAGATGATGGGGTCTTTAAAGATGTTCTCAGAGGACAGTTCCATTATTATTATCCTGAGTTCCACCTGTACTGTAACATTTTATCTCCTGCTGCAGATCATCGTCACTTCTCTCCTCACGTCCATCATCCTCTGTCCAAACCGCCCGCTGACAGCAGGAGGAAGAGGCGAGGCTCGGTCCCTAACGCCGCAGCCACCATAGAAGAAGACCAGGAGGAAGAGGAGGGTGAGGAAGAGTCCTACAGTCAGAATGAAGAAGAGGCGGGACGAACGACCACACCTGCCAGGTGAGTATCTCAAATCCTTTCTGGATCTTTAAATATGAGTTTTATGTCTTCTTCCATTTAAACATGTAACTCCTCCCCTTTACAGTGACCCACCCACCATCTCGACCAATCACAACGGCCTCTCACCTGGTTACATCATGACGAGTGTTGCAGCTGACGACACTGACGAGGCTGAAACGCTGACGTCTGTCGACCTGGACGGCATCAAGAGTCAGTAAACCTGCTTCAAACATTACATTTCATTTATTACATTTACCATCATGCTTTATTATATAAATAAATATTCATATATGTTTATATTTATATATGAATGAATATATACACTAAATTTAATTCAATGCTTTACATGTAGTTTATATTTAATTTCAACTGTAACTAAAAGTAAACTAGATTTTCACTCAACTTATAAACTTTATTTTCACTTGTAATAACTTGATTGATCCTCTGCACTCTTTGGTTTTACTGCTTATTAGCTACAGTTAGCATGCTAACATGCTAAACTAAGATGGTGAATTTAAACATCAGCATGTTAGCCTTGACTCTGACAGTATGTTAGCATGTTTATGTCAGCAATTAGTTTAAAGTGTCAGTAGCTGTGCTCCATCTGATTGACCCTTCCTAAGCCCCGCCCCTTTTGCTCTGCTCTCCAATTAACAGTTGAGTAAACTGCTACCTCAGTCAACTTTGTCCCTTCCTGTTTCCTGTACTTAGATCTGCACTGTGCACAATTTCAAGATGGTTAAAGAACGTGTTTGTGGAACCTCTTAAATTGACGTATTCATATCTTAAGTTGGCTAATGTTAACTAAATGCTAGCGAACTAGCTAGCTAGTCTACATCAATCATTAGCTATCTGATTAACTAAAGCTTTGAGAACATTACCCATCTACTTAGTTGGCATTTTGCTAACATTAGCTAACTTAAAATGTTAACGGGTCACATTTTAAGTTGTTGTTATTACAGGAAAAGGAGAACGTCGCCTGACGCACCAAGTTTGCTCAACTGTTATTGGATCATAGAACAAAAAGAGGTGGCACTTAGGAAAGGTCAAATGTCAAACAAATTTGAAGCAAACTTTTTAAATGTTGCAACAAAAAAGTAAATTAGGTGCATTTCCATCAACTGGTTTTTGAGCAAATAAATTCAGCTACAGAAAGTCACTTTAACCAGACGCTGGAGTCCAGGTGACACACGGCTTTAATAAACAGAGCAGAAGAAGAAGAAGAGGCTGCAAACTGGGATGAAAAGAAAACAGTTGTTTGCAGAATGTCAGAAAACTTCAAAGAAGAAGAAAAACAGTCACCTTGACCATCCATGAGAAAGGGCTGCAGGATTCTTCTTCTTCTTCTTCTTCTTCTTCTTCTTCTTATTCTTATTGTAAACAGCTGATCAGTCATGTGAGTTAAATGTTTGTTACGTCACAATTTATTCAGAAAATGTGTTTCCATCTTTCATAAAGATCATTTAAGAAGATTAAAAGCAAACCACCTGAAGTGAACGTGACATTTTTTGATCTTTTTAAATGTGAGACTTGAAAATGAGCATAAAAATAAAAACACGTAGATGAAAGCTGACGTGTTTGAGGCTCACATGACTGGAGACCTTCAGGAAGATGAGAGAGAGACCACAGATTTATGGAAATGTGACTCTCCCAGCATGCACTGGGGCACTGGGTGAACCCCACACAGAAACAAACTGAGTCACTTTGACTGAAACATGATTTTAGGAAAAACTGAAGGAATTTTTGTGCAACATGAAAGAACTTTCTGTCACTTCTTGATCTTTATCATGTGACCTGAACACAATGCTGTCATCCTACACACAGCGAGCCCACGGCCTCTATCTATTGTTAGTGTGTGTGTGTGTGTGTGTGTGTGTGTGTGTGTGTGTGCGTGTGTGTCTCAGATGAAGTCAGTCTCTGGTTGAGATCAAATATTTGTTGTTTGACCGACTGACGGCTGATCTCAGTGAGTACTCACCTGTTTCTACTTTTATTCTACTGTTGGTTTAACCTGCGACAGAAACACACCTGAGATACAAACAGCTGCACTTTTACACTTTTTAAAAAAGTTTGAGAAACTTTTAATAATGTCAGAGACGTAAACCTGTTGAACTGAACTGCTTTTTAAACTGTGGCTGCAACTAACAATTATTTTCACCATCGATTAATCTGTTGATCATTTTAGTTTGTTTTATTATTTAATCGAGTGATTGTTTGTTTTGAAATGTCAGAAAACGTTGATCAGTGTTTCCCAAATGTCTCGTTTTGTCCACAACTCAAAGATCTTCAGTTTCCTGTCAGAGAGGAAAGAAACCAGAAAATATTCACATTTAAGAAGCTGAAATCAGAGAATTTTTTAAAATTAAAAAATGACTCAAGATAATTAACTGATTAATTAATCCTGTCACAATCTTGTCAGTTGAAAAATAGGTACAAAGCTTTTCCACATGTTTGCACCTATTAAGTGATTAATCAAGAGAATGACTGACAAGACAAAAGACATAACAAGACAACAAATGATGTAAAAGATGCAACAAGACTAAATAATGTAAAAGAAGACATAAGACATAAAAATGACATAATAAGATTAAAAAAACAATGTGATAAGATGAAAGAGACGTAACAAGACAAAAGATGATGTAAAAGACGACGATGATGATGAAAAACAATGAAAAACACATCAGTCAAAAAAGTAACAAGATGAAAAAAACAACACAACAAAAAGCAACATACCTACTTTTCAACTGACAAAAATATGACAGGATGAATTTGTTTAATTGAGAAAATGATCTACAGATTAATGGACAATGAAAAGAATGTTTAGTTGCAGCTGCATAATAAACCTGATTCTGATTTTACATTAAAAAACTTGAATTCTACAGTTACACAACAAATACATGTAGACTATCGTATACAGCATGTAGTAATTATTAATATTTACACTGTAAGATTCTGTTTTCTTACTAGTAAACAACAAATCACTATATTTAGAATATTTTCACCACTTTGCCTTGTTGTCTGACAGACTTTTCTGACAGGAAACAACTGTTACATAAAACAAATATCACCGTCTGCAAATCAGCCAAACTCCAATGACAAAATCAGTGATTTTAGCTCACAGAACACAGGAGCTGTTGGTCTGCTGCTGCCACCATCTGTTAGTTTGTGTGACTTCAGTGAATCTGAACGACTCTTTAAAACACAGAAGTGACTCAAAATAACACAGACAATCTAACAGATGGAGGCAGCAGCAGACCCACAACACCTGTGTTCTGTGAGCTAAAATAATGGATTTTGTCAGTGGATTTTGTCATCATCTACTGTAGGTAATACACTGACTAAAGATAAGTGCCTGATACAATCACACCTGAAAAACCTCAAACTGCCCCTTTAAAAGTGTTAAAAGTGCCATGATATCATCAACTGTCTCAGTTTGATATTATTTATTTGTAGCTCTGTCACGTCTTCACACTGATTCATTACTGAGTCTTTTCACTGTGTTCATGAAGCTTCCTCCAGCTCCTCTTATTTTTCACCAGGTCTCACTGACGGCAGGTAGGGGGCGCCAGTCAGCTGACTCTCACTGCTGGAATGTGATTGGCTGTTGGTTGATTAAGAAACGATGAGAAAACATTTCAGAGAAAATCACATTTCTACAGAAACCTGAAACTCTGCACACCTGCTGATTACTGCAGAGTGAACACACCTGTGTGTGTGTGTGTGTGTGTGTGTGTGTGTGTGTGTGTGTGTGTGTGTGTGAGCTGATTGGATTATTCTGAGTTGACTTCTCGTCTTACTGATTCTTCACTGAAGTTCAGTCGAGCCTGAAACTCTGTTAGACTGCAGAAAGTTCCCATGAGACCACAAAAGAACCGGGTTTTAACCTCTGACCACCCCCCCACCCCCAAACTCATGCCCCGCCCCCCTCAGGTCACCGATTGGACGACGTTCCAGCAGTTCGACGTCACCTGGTGAGGCGGAGCTCCAGAGGGCCGATCGTCCACGTCACCAAAGAGCCGATCAGCTGGCAGACACCGCCACACCTGCAACACCTGCGAGCAGACCGAACACCTCATGAGGTCAGAGGGCGGGGCCACGGACGAGTCATCGTGTCATTAATGTTCATAACTGACAGGAAACATAAACACACGACAGACAGAAGATGAAAAATGATGAAAAAGGCATAACAGGACAAAAAAGATGTAAAAAGACATGGAATGGAAAGATGCAACAAAAAAATGAAATATGAAAAACAACAAAAAAGACAGAAGCCGAAGCGGTCGTAACAAGATGAAAAACAACGTGACAAAGAGCAGAGTAAAAGATGTAAGAAGGCTAAATGGATGTAATAAGACAAAACATGTGACAAGACAAAAAACAACGTACAAAATGAAACAAGATTAAAAACGACAGAAAAGATGCAACAAGTAAAAATACAACAAGATGAAACACAAGACAACAAAAAACAACATAAAAGGTGTAACAAGACAAAAAAGACATAATAGACAAAGACGAACAAAAGAATAAGTTAAAAAAAAATGTAAAGATGCAACAAGATGTAACAGACAAAGACAGCGACTTTTTCTTTTATACTTGATTTCAGAGCCTGAACTTTGAATCACTGCTTCTACTTTTACTCAAGTAATCTGTACTTGTGCTGCAGTGAAGACTGAGAGGACCAGGACTCCTCTGATGTGATTCAGCCTAAAAACTTTGTTTAACCAGCATGAAGTGTACAAGCTGAGTTATACTGCAGACTGGAGTCTCTGTTAACAGACAGAGAGACAGACAGACAGACAGAGACACAGAGACACAGAGAGACAGACAGACAGATTTGTTTGTCTCAATTTGAACTGGAAAGTTGGAGTTTCTGAGTTTCCAGAAAACGTTCGCAAATTGTCATCAGTAACTGAGTGTTTTAAAAGAAGAAAGTTTGTCTTTACTGAAAACGTCTCTGGCAGAGAACAGATTTACAGAAATGTTGTAGAAATGTTTTTATTTGATTTAAGAAATAGTTTCTCTGTTGTGGATGTTGATTAAAGCTGACAGGTGAGTTCAGGTGAACAGGCTGATCAGCTGTTGGTTCAGGTGTGCTGTGAACCGTCTGTGTGATGAGACTCACCTGTAAGACGACAACAAAACAATAGAAACGTCCAAAATGAGGCTGACTGGAGGGACGAAAGACGAGCCGGGGACTCTGAGCGGGTTAATCCAGGTGGTATTGTGAACGGTGACAAACTGGATTCAGGCAGAGACAGACAGGTAGACACAGACAGACAGGTGGAGTCAGACAGGTGGAGACAGACAGACAGGTGGAGACAGACAGGTGGAGACAGACAGACAGATAGAGACAGGTAAACTCAGAGGTCAGTCTCTGTGTCGGCTCAGTGTCTTCTGGTCTTCAGGATGGTCGGTTTGGACCTGAGGAGTGGACACAGGAAGGTACAGACTGAGTGATGCTGCTTTAATCTGGGTTTGATTATTTCTGTCTGTATTTTGTTTAATTCTCTTTATTATTGTCCTTCTTTATCCTGGTTTGTTCTGTTTGAACTAAATCACGTTTTCTTTCCTGATTTATGACATAATTCAGCCTGAAATCTTGAACTCTAACTCACTTTATTTAGTCCAGTTCAGCCAGGTTTAAAAATGTCATTTTAACTGTTCTAATTTATTTGTTATTATGGTTTTATTGTGGCTTTTATTATTTGTACTTCTTGTTATTACACAGTTATTATATAAAACTAAAAATAAATTAAAGACTCAAACTTGGTCTGAAAAAACATTTTTATTTGAAATGAAAATAAAAACTAGACTATATAAAAAACAATCTAAGAAAAAATTATATACAGGAAATATGTTTAGTTTTAATTTTAGTCAGTTTGGTCAAATTAGTCAACACAACATGAGGACGTGTTGCCTGTTCTGAACCACCTCACATATTATAATTAAACCTGATACTAAAACTAATAAAAACTAAACTCAAACTAAATATTTTAAACAATAAAAA
>JAJHUR010137490.1:15723-28659 GCA_027495735.1 Lutjanus campechanus | reverse complement strand
AAAAAACACACACATTATCATCACTTATCAATGCCAGTAAATACACAAGGAAAAAGACAATTTGTCAATTTTCAAAACGGAAGACAGAAAAAAAAGCTGCTATAAGAAACTTGTCTGGATGTTTTTTGCACTGTAATCTACCAGCAAGTCTAAAAAGTGCAAAAAATATTTCACCAAGTGAAGAGTGACAACATTTATTTCATTTAATTGTCTGCTTTAACTTTATTACTGGATATAAAAGAACAAAAAGCAGGAACGTGCACCACATTAATAAAATACCATGTGTGAAACCCTACCTTCCCCTGCAGTGGCCCCTGGATAAGTTTAGGGTATTTCTGTGTTGAGCTGTTCCCGTGACCCAGTTTGCCATAATCACCGTCACCCCAGCTGAACACCTCACCCTCCGTCGTGAAGGCCAGCGTGTGGCCATCTGAGCCCTTGGACGACGACACCTTCTTGATGGCACGGTGGGGCTCAAAGGTCAGCTTCTTGAGCGTTGATTGGTTGTTCGAGTCCCCGAGGCCCAAGCGGCCGTAGCTGCCCTTCCCGCAGGCCCGGACGGAGCCATCAGAGGAGATTACAAAAGTGCAGTACTGTCCTGCCTCAATCTGCAGAGAGAAGACGGGAAGATGTTTGTTTGTGTGCAGCGGAAGACTGCAGGCTGACTCAGCATTCTCACACACACACCGAGTGGCTGAGATCGAAAAGGCAAAATTTCCTGCATATTTTCTGTGATTTTTCCCCCTTCAGCACATTATTCTGTTCACCCTCACTCTACAGAAATGCTCTAAAAAGCACAATGCAAATCAATGACCGGGGCTTCCTGATATTGTACAAAGATGTAAAGTGCAGAGATACAGGAACAGCAAAAGCTCTGTAGGCAGAAAATGTGACTTATAAGATTTATAACTGTGTGTTATCTTCATAATGGGGTTACCATTCTCTCCTAACAGACAAGGAAAACACAGTGTAGGAGACAAATAAAAGTCTGAGATATGTCTGTTTCTGAGAACATGGGGCTGAGAACGCATTGTTTTGTGACACACACAGTTAAGGTTTAGGCACAAATATACTTGGTTAGGCTTCAGAAAGGATGGTGGTTTTGGTTAAATAACTAAGTAACAGTAAGCAAAGGAAGACCATGGTATAAAGAGTAGTCTGATTGAGACAGAGTGGGTATAAGCCTACCATCAGCTGCCTATTTCAGAGGACATTCTCCCCTCCTTCCACTATCTGAGGGTTACCGTACAGCAAACAACATCAAGAACAACCTCCAAACTAGCAACCTACACATTTTTTTTTCCAGGAAGGCGAAGGCATGACCTGCCCTACTCTTCTGCCTCTGGTTGGCTTACCCAAACCAACAAAGGCAAAGACTACTAGCCAGTCAGAGTCAGGATAAGGCAGGACATGACTTCCCCAAGAAGTGGAAAAAGAATTTTCCAACCCTAACTCAATCAAAGTTTGATTTCCAAAGCAACACACTGCATTTTCTCTGAAAGCGTTATATAGCTTATCAAACGAAAGATCTGAAGGTCTACATGTAAAACGAGAAACTCCGTGTCTGGAGGACAATGAGTGGGTGGATGCATGGCTCAAAACACAGGACTCTCACAGGAGAGACCGGAGTTCAACTCCCGTGTGAATGAAAAGTTATTTTTACACAAACCATGAGTTCTTCCTCTTCTCGGAAATTCTTAAATATCCTGCAAATGTCACAGCAAACAGAAAGATGAATCTACCATGTGTAGAACCAATCAGAACATAAACTTCTGCATACTAATTAGGTAAAGTTAACATGTTCTTGCCACAGCTCAAGAAACTCGATATTATTTTCTCCTCCATGTTAAAGAGCATGAGTCCCTGTCTCAGGTTTTCCATCTTATCTAACAAATACAGCAATAACAGCATGTCACATTTCTTTGATCTACAGCTGTAGTTTCCCTGTGGGAGAACCGGTGAAATTTTAATTTGAATGTATTATTATCAAATCACCATCTTTATGTAACACCACACTGTTATGCTGATCGGTATGATTCATACCTTGAGGGAAAAATGTTTTCCCCTTAAAAGCCGACAACCTGTTCGCCAAAACCAGAATTAATTTGAAACTCATGACACCTTCTCTTTCTCTCATGCAGGATATCAGATGTTTCCTCTCTCGACGTGTGCAGACTCACAGCTCTGCAGCAGACGTGTGTTTTCACTTACTGTCTGTGCATCGGCGAAGCTGGCGGCCAGCTTGGGCTGCAGGATCTTCTCCTGTGTCCCCTCCACGAGCTGGTGGCTGCTGTTACTGCCCCACACGTAAACCTCACAGGTCTCAGACACCACGGGCGCCTCTCCGGTCTGTATGCTGTCTGGACTGACACAGGTGCGAGAGTAGTCTGATGCCATTCGACATACCTGGAAGAAAAAGACACGATTAAAGAACCACTCAAGACATGTTTACTGTGTCTGTTTTTCCCCAAAAAAGATGTTATTATTAATTACCTAGTCAGAAAAAGTTCCCCTACAAAGATATTTCTGCTACAACTAATATTTTATTTAAACCGGTTTTCCCACATGAAAAGTAAAAGCTGAAAGCACATCTGATCTTTTTCCCTCATTGAGAAATTCTGGATCTGGCCTCGTGCCCCGCCCACCACCACGGCTTGCACTACGTTAACCGGTAAAAGAGCAGTGCACATCAAGACGGCTGGCATTAGAGGAAACATCAGAGAGATTCAGTCTTTGCCTAAATTACAGTGGTTGGATTTTGAGTTAGTAACGCATCAAATCTATCTTGCCCAGGGTACGTTTGAATCTCAGATTTTAGGGAAGTGCAGTAGAGGAAAGAGTCCAGTGACAAACTCTGCACAGATACACGTCAGTACAGTCAAGGTCAGACATTTTAGGGGACATGAACGTGAGAAAAATACATTTTTAATGGAGGGGGTGTTTAAAATTACATTTATTCCTTCTCCGTCCAAGGTGACGGATAACAGCAATTCTGAGACTTTTCAACACGTGCACGAATAACCTGATTGGCAATTTTATACAAGGATCTGAAAGAATACCAGCCTATCCACTTAGAAAATTAGCATGTTGAGGTGTTATGTTTGTACATTATGATACATATAATTCTGAAAAAAAAAAAAAAATGCAGCTTAAATTTCTTACTTCTTCAAAAAGACAGAGTGCTGCTTCATACAATGAGCACAGGCCATCAGAGGTCCGTGTGGGCTCTCGCCACTGGCTGCGATCTGCTGAGGAGCCCTGAGAAAATCAAACACACAAATCAATGTTTGGACCGTACATTGATTCAAAGCAATAAAACATCAGGCTTTGTAACAGACACCAATTAAGAAACATTAAATTAACCTTTGCACAACTAAATCTCAGAGGAAGCAAAAACAGACCACATCACCCAAGACATTTTAGAGAACCAAAACTCTTTGTTGTTTGTTTGATCTGACAGTGTATGACAAAAGATTTCTTACATCATTATGTGTTTATTGTATGCTTTACTGATGATCTCTAAGTAAACGGTTTCATTTATCACGCCTTAAGATCATAATTCTCGCGCTATAAAGCATAGAGATGAAAGAATTTTGTTGTTTATTGTCCTGAACATTTTTTCTGCTTCCACAGTTTTCCATTTGAGAAAATGTCTGGTTAAAGACTCAGCAGAGGGAGAATGGAGGACATTGTTTAAACTCATTTGACAGCTCAGAACAATTTAAAAGTTGTCTTAGATAGGAGCAAATCTTTACTTACCAAAGAGCGTCTCATTTGCATGAGGATGTTCATGAAACAATCATAGCCGATGAGGCCCTCTTGGTTCTGTAGCACCTTGTTTTCCTCCATCGTACTGACCACGGCTGATGCAGCCAAGGCCATCTCAATCCACTCCAGCAGGTAGCGCAGGGAGCCTCTCTGGGACGCCAGCCCCAGCAGCAGCTCCGAGGCGAGCCGACGCCCTAAAATATCCGCCCCGGAGTTTGGCATGGTCACTCCCTTCAGAAACGTGGTGACCTGGGCCAGGCAGTCCAGGCCCATTGGTGGGATCTTGCTCTCGTTGGCCAGAGAGAGGGGAGGCAGGGAGCTGACCACGTCGATGGCTGTGTGAATGACATCGTTACACAAGTTTATGTTGCCCCCAGGACCTCCACCGGGGCTGGGTGGAGGAGGCATCATCCAGCTCTGGCGCAGCAGAGCAAAAAGAAGGCTGAGGCCCGTGCGAACGCCCATCTCGATGAGGGCGTCGGTGCTGGAGCGCGGCCGCTCGCTGACGGAGTGCAGGTCAGCTGAGCCCGAGTTGTTCTCTGGGGAGTGCTGCTGCTGCTTGACCTTCCCTTTGTCGTGGTACTTGTTGGAAAGCGCGTAGAAGATACGCTGGAGCACCAGCACCCGTTTGCGAAGGGCAGCAGCAAAGGGAGAGTCAGAGCAGACCATCTTGGCCAGGGCCAACTGGCTGCTGAGCAGAGCGTCCAGGTAGTGCTCCTGCTCATCGCTGGAGAGGGATTCACGCTCAAAGTCTGGGAGCTGGGGACCTTTCAGACACAGCACCTGCTGGGGCAGTAGCACCGCCTCTTTGTTGGCCAGCAGCTTTGAGTAGAGCACAGACACTCCCTCCCGTGTGGCTATCGACTCGCTGTCCTCCGTGATCCATGAGCTGTTTAGGTGCTCCAGCCATTTCAGTTTCACCGGGGGGATCATTAAAGCCATGGCATGTCACTCTGGAGCCATCAGTCCTAAAAACAATCAAGATGACATCATTTAAAAAGTTATTCCAGCTATTCCTCCATCAAACTATTCTCATGTGCTGTCTCTCCTCTAAGTGCTGGTAAAAACACGGTAACCTTCTGTTTGAGGTTATCAATAGTTTCCTGTTTACAAAGCTCTTCTTGGCGCCAACCTTGATAAATTTAACACAGTTTCTTCACTGCATAATCATGAGAAACATTTTCCTTTAAATGGACATAAGATCCATCAGAGCAGACCAGGGAATCAAGGTAAATATGACCCATTATATATTAGAGTATATAATGTCTACTGACCAAATAGGCTTATATCCAGGCTGGTCTCGTTGTTTCCTGTATACAGGACCAGGACAGACGTTTTTATCATCATATTTAAAATTACAGCTGCAGTGATTAATGAGTTTGGGTCATTTTTTAAAGAAATAAAGTCAAAATTCTCTAAATGTGAATATTTTCTTGTTTCTTGACTCTTTCGTGACAGTAAACTGAATATCTTTGGGCTTTGAACAACACAAGGACATCATTGACATCTTTCACCATTTTCTGACATTTTACAGAAAAAACAACTAATTGATTAATCGAGAAAATAGTTGACAGATTAATCGACAATGAAAATAACCATTGGTTGCAGCCCTATTTTAAATGTACTTTGGTTACGCTGGTGTATTTTGTATAAATGTTCCTTCAACATTTCCTAGAAAATGTTGTCACATACATGCACAAAGGCAAGGCTGTGCATAAAAGTAAACATGCATTACTGAACTGAAGAGTTTATGACTATTTATTAAAGGGCCATTTCACTGAAATATGAAATTTGATTTATTCCATGTAGGAGTGATTCTGTAAAGTGCTTAGTCATGCACTAACTCAGAGTATGTGACACAAGTGAAGGCTGAAAATCCTTTGAATTAAACTCTACAAGGACTGAAACCAGAAGGAATTTTATTAAAGGTGCACTTTCGAGAGATCATGTATAGATTAGATTATAGTGATTTTGATTCCACTCATTAATTAGATCTGTTTGAATTCTAATTGTACTGTGCACTTTGAGATTTGTTTTCAAATGTAAAGTGCATTACAAATAAAATCTATCATTATTATTATTATTATCAATTCAGATTAGGCCATCTTTATTCTCGAAGATTTGGGCAGGGCCAGCAGACAATCAGGTGATAAGGTTATATTAGATAACACTGTACTGACAGATGCTTCTCTTATCTCTCCCTATCATGGATGTAAATTAGGATGGAACCTTTCAATACAACACCACCATGAATGAATGAAGAGCCACAGATGTTACTTTAACCAACACAAAAAGAACATTAAAAATTTATTGCAGGGTTTGTATAACCAATCACAGAGCTGATCTTTCATAGATTTTATGTAACTAATGTAAACGTCAGCCTATTATCTTACTGCTGAAATAAAACCCCATTCACTGCGCCCGCACTGATTTGACTTGTGAACATGAAGTGAAATGACTAAAGAAGGAAGCAGTTCACTGTGTGTTGATTGACAGGATGATGGATCTGCTGACAGACACATTGTAGGAGGAATTGGCAGCCTTTGTGGAATCTGTCTGCATGTATCATGTGAGGTCAAATGCACTAACATATAATTTCAGGCCTACACCAACAAAGTCCTACACCAGGTATAGAAACCAAAACAGCAACATTTATGGTTTAAGGACACAAAACCTTACAACATTGTGATGATATCTTTACACTGAACAAGAGGGCCAATCACAAGAGGCTCAGGAGGTGACATCACATCCTACAACCTGATCAACCAGCAAAAAAACAGAGCATGTACCGAGCATTTATTTTTTTGGTGACTACACTGTTGCCAAGCATCACAAACCAAACTCATGATACGACATCCGTGTGTGAACCACATCCTTCTCTGAGAAACAGATGTGGAAACGCTGCAGACCACAGATGTTAATGATTAATCATTAATTCATTAATCGCTGTTAAGAATTTAAATGTTTAAAAATGTATTATGTTCATTATGTATTGTGTATGATTTCTACAGAGCTGACAGGTTTTCTCACGATTTGGTTTGGTCTGGAAATAGTGTTGACTGCTCCCCATTTTGTCATGAATTAATGTTTCACAAAACTAATGTGCCACTGGAATTGTTTAAGTAAAACTTAAACTGAGATGTGGGTTTTGCATCTCATTAATTATTCATCAATTATTGATTGTTAGCATATTCAACTACTGGTTAAGAAAAATGCACAAAATCTGCAATCTAATTATGAATTATGATGATTCAGTTTTGAGTCATTTTTTCAGCTTCTTAAATCTGAATATTTTCTGGTTTCTTTACTCCTCTTATGACAGTAAACTGAATATTTTTGATTTGTGAGCAAAACAGGACATTTGAGGGCGTGATTTTGGGCTTTGGGAAACATTGATCAACATTTTTCACCATTTTCTGACATTTTATAGGCAAACAACTATTAATCGCTTAGTCAAGAAAATAATCAATTAATCAACTATGAAAATAATCATTACTTGCAGCCCTGTGCGCCACCACAGCAAGAAAATTACCACACTGCAAACACATGTATAAACACTGTAATTTAGCCTTAATATCATCTATAATTAAATTAAGAGTAGTCCAGAAGCTTTAGAAGTAATAAATACTAATAATTAAAAAGATTTTTAATATTAGAACCTCAACTTTAATTATAAGTAAGACTCAAACAGCAACAGATATGAGACAAAACTAGAATTATTGCCCAAAGCACCACAGCTGTATAACATTACAGAGGGAACACTGCAGTATCTCTCATGCATTTGTTCAAAGTCGTGTTTACTGAAGCTGTTGTTCAATGTGTGAGTGTGTGCAGCTCAAGACACTCAATGTCATGGAGGACTTTTGAATATTCATTACATCCTGAGCTACTGTAAATCCATCATATTATGTTTGACATTGATATTCTATGCTTGCTTTCATAGTGCCATTCTTGGTGACTGTTAGGGCTGGGCGTTATTACTTATAAATAATATTTTTTAACCAAATCAATACTGCGACTATACTGTAAGGATGACTACTGGTGTTCTAACAACATTTAACACAATGACATTTTTGGTAAATCATTATCACTAATATGGATATAATGACTAAAAAGGCAAATAATAGAACAGCTCGGAGTTCAGAAAATTGTGTCCCTACATCTTACCGAGACCTGCTCCATCTGAGCTGACAGGACGAAAGTCTCTGGCAGGGCGAGAGGAGACAGACTGTGTTTACACTGATGATGCTTGGGTGCACAAACACAGTCAAAGTTGATGGTACGATGTTTTCCAGATCAGAATTATTTCCTGGGTGTACACAAGAAAATTAAAAAGTCTTTTTAAGTTTCCTTGGGTGTACAGATGTGTATGATATTTTGTTTTATTTTAATATTATTTATTATAATATCCTATTCTATCCTGATTTTAATTATCTGCATATATGTTAAGTGTGTGTATGAATGTATTAAAACTTTCTGTTGTATGTGGTATATGATAATAAATCAGTTACCTTAACCATACCTTCAGATTTTGCCCAACATTATCTTAAAGGTATTTCAATAAAGCTTAGTGTTGGAGTTTGTGTTATTCCAGATTTTCATTTTACTGCAAATATCGGTTGGTTGCAAATATTAGTTACCGTTTTACTTGATTACTAATATGTTTACTGAAACTGTGGTTCAATGTGTGAGTGTGCAGCTCAAGCTCATTAATGTGGAGGACTTCTGAATGTTCACTACAGACTAAGCTACTATAAATCCATCATCTCATGGTCATCAGTGACATTTTCAGCCCCAGTCTTGGTGCCTGTTTTGGCCCCAGGTTATTGTGACTTTCTCCAGACACTCCTCACCACACTGACAGTCACAATGACAGGCTTGCAGGCAACACCAGAGATATTTGGGTACGAATACAACACGACGATGAGCTGTTAGCATCAAGCAAACTACCTTGGTTAGCACCTAGCCCAGCTAAACTAGCTAACAGGTAAACTCATTTGCACAATCGGCCCACGCTAACATTGATTTAATACTGGTTCAAGCTGATGTTGTCAGCATAGTTATCCACCGACAGATAACATTAGACAGCCGGAAAACATGCCGAAGAGCACAGAGGGCTGTTAACCTGCTTGTTGGGTCAGATTAGGGAGGCAGTTTAGCTGTGATGATAATCAGCAGCTGCTAATAGTTTACAAATCACTGACATTACCATTAGCTGCAGGGGACTGACAAACATTCAGGTTGAGACGCTACATGAGTAACGTTAATAGTGAGTTAGCTTCATTAGCACTGGCAAACTAAAACTACAATGTTAGATGCTACATTGTTCGCAGTTTGTTTGGCTACATACCAAATAAGACGACTGTCAACTGACGCTACTGTTTACGTTAGCTAACGGTCGTGCCTATGTTCAGAAGGGGAACCCTCGATGAATAAAACTCTCGCGAGATTAGTACGCACTGTTTCTTCATTGTGCACTTTCTCAAACTAATTGTGATTTTATTGTGGTAGATTTGTGGTTAGGTTCTGCTTAGAGTTGGTGCCAAAAAAGATTTGAACGGGTTAAGTGAAAGATAATGGTTTGGATTAAAATTATCACTCTCGCGAGATCTTTCGCGGGTCTCGGGTTCCCTTCTCGACACGACCTTAGCTAACGTTAGCTAACTTTCCTAACGTCACTCAGCTAGCAGAGCTTAAAATGCCTAAACATAGACATAAGGCATTACTGTGCGGGTATGACAGGGCGCTGACAGAAGAGTTAAATAGTCACACAAGAATGCATAAATGCCCAAAAAGCTCAACTCCACACAGCCCGAGCTATTTTGTCCAGTATTAGGTGGCTTATCTGCTGTATCATATTAGCATGCTAGCTAACGTTCCACTTTGAGGAATAAAATCTCGCTTACCAGTAACTGTCAGGGGCCTCCTCTTCTTCGCGTTGTGCTTACACAAGAACCTGACTGTGCTTCATTGCATAAACACCAACAGTTCAGTCGATATCCGCACGCTTTGATAACGTTATTGTGAAAGGAGACAGAGCCATGCATGGATGTCCATGCCTCCGCCCGCCTCTCCCGCACCTTCCACTGCTGTGATCAGGTCCAGTCTGCTCAGTCAGGCAGTCCCAGCCCCTAACCGAGCCCCAGCACAGGGCGGTGACGTCCAGACCTGTCTGTCTCTCTGTCTCTCTGACTGATTACTTTCCTGCCTGTCTATTTGCCTACATGCACTCTCCCTGTATGCTGCTGGATGTTCATATAGTCAACAGTGGCTCATGCACACACAGTCATTCACGCCCACAAAGACAAAGGGGGCCTGAACACACAGATTTTACATTGTCAGAGGTTTCACCAATAAGGAATCAATACTGCCACCTCCCTGTTAAATGTCATCTATAATCAAGGTTGGGAGGGTTTCTTCAAAAATGTATTGTGATACAGTTACTAATTACCTGTTAAAAAAATGTAATCAGTAATGTAAGTCAAGTATCACAATATTAAAGTAATGTAACTTGATTTCTTTCCTTTATTTTTGGATTACTTCAATATAAAATATGGTTAAATCTAATAATAACGGTCTAATATAGTGTTTTTAGGGCTGCAACTAATGATTTCATCATTGATTAATCTGCCTTTCTTTTCACTTATTCAATTAGTTATTTAGTCCATGAAATGTCATAAAATATTGATCAAAGATCAAGATGACATCCTCAAATGACTTGTTTTGTCCAAAAATCAAAAATATTCAGTTAACCATCAGTGAGGAGTTAAGACACCAGCAAATATCCACATTTGAGAAGCTAAAATTAGAGAATTTTGACTTTTTTTTAATATTATTAAATCAATCTTGTCATAATCTTGTGTGCATTTTTCAAGTCTTTCCTGTAACAGTTTTAATTATCTGTATAAATGTATGTGTCACATAAACGGACTAAAACTTTATTTTTGTTGTGCAATCCTGTATTGTATGATAATAAATTATTTCCCTTCTCTTCCCTTACTTTACCTTATCTTACCTTATTCCTTACCTTACTTTACCTTACCTGTCCTTGCCCTGCCCTGATACTTTACCTTATCTTACCTTATTCCTTACCTTACTTTACCTTACCTGTCCTTGCCCTGCCCTGATATATTGTCCAACCCTTCTATCGATGATGAAAATTCATGCAAATTCAATCAATCTGCAACTTTTCCACAACTTTTGATGAACCGTTGTTGCTCCCGTGAGTTCGTATCAGGACATCATACATGTTCATCTCAGTGAACCGACTCAGTGTTTTTGTTTTATTATTCACTATTTTCTTGCATTTATATTTTTATATTTCCCTTATTTCCCTATTTTTCTATTTTCTTTGTGATTGTTAATTATATTTATTGTTGCTCTGTGAACTTTTGATTGATAATTTTATGCTGTTTTGACTGAGTTTGAGCTCCAAAAAATGCCTGAAAACACTGCAACATGAACTGCAATTTGCTAAAGAAAGAAAAAAAAGCCAGAGTGAAATCAGATACTTTAAGCCGCAACAATCATAAAAACAGCCATGAAATCCTGGAGGGACTGAAGTCACTCACCTTAATTTACCCTACATGACTTTCCCATGATGCATTTCTCAGCCCTGCCTTAAACAGAGTTCAACAACGTTCTGTGTTGTTGTTGAGTTTGTGTTATTCTAAATTTTGATGTCATTTTCATTTTTACTGTAAATGAATACTGGTTTCAAATATTGATTTTCAGCTTCCTTGATTACTAATAAACGGTATAATCCCTGAAAAAATAAAGAAATAAAATGAAACAAAACTGAAATAGAAACTTGAAAACTGACTGAAATGATATTGTGTGCTTACAAAACAAAGTAAACTGAAATAAAAAAATATACAGGAAATGTCTTTAGTTTCAGTCACATTTGATAAACTTGGTATGAGACTGAGTCTGCTTTAACAAAGTGTTGTGTTTGTATCGTAAAACCTATTCCCCCATAATTTAATACAAAAACTAAAACCAGTATTGAAACTAATAAAAAAAAAAAAACATTTTAAAGAATAAAAACTAAACTGAAATTATCAAATACAATCTGAAACTAAACCTGTGTGAAAAACAAAAAAATAATGAAATTTTTAAAACTAGATGATGTGGAGACATCATGTAATGTCACGTGTTGTGGTGTTTAAAGTGTGTTTGTGGTTTATCTTGTCCGTGCAGACACACACACACACAGACACACACACACACACACACACACACACACACACAGAAGCCCAGCTGAAGTTGCAGTTCCCACTTTATCTCAGAAGCAGAAGATCCTCTTTGCTGTTTGTTTTTGGTATTTCGTGGGTGTGGGGAGTGTTTTATGTTTTTTTAAGCTGTTTACATCAGTCAGCTGACTGAGAGAGAGAGTGAGAGAGAGAGTGAGAGTGAGAGTGAGAGTGAGAGAGAGAGAGAGAGGTAATGACATGCAGCAAATGTTCCAGCCTCATTTGACCCGGGACGATACCTTACAGGGTCAACACCTTAAACCTCCAGGCCACAGAGCGCCCCCTATCTGCTGCTCAGCATGTTTCAAAGACATGAGTGAGCTGTCATACATACAGATAAAAAATAAAACAATACAACAGAATAAAACGTTATGTAGTTATGACGGCATATATCTTCATAACTGAGACATGCTTTGAATATTTAATGAAAAACTACAAACATGGAGCACCTGGTAGCTCACCTGCACACAGTGTCCTCACTGCAGCGGCCCGGGTTTGATTCCTGTCTGTATCTCTTTCTACCACCACTCCCTCTCTGTCCCCCCCTGCAGAAAAAAAAAACAATAATAATGAGGAGGCAGAAAATGTTAAAGTGGCCGCTTTCATCAGTAGATCGTACAAGTCTGTTAACACATAAAGCTAAAAATGAAGAAGTTGAGAAAATTCAAAATTTCAAGGCCACAGACGGCAATAGATTTCTGAGGTTTGAGCCAAACACAAATTCTTAAGTTTTGAAAAAGTTTTACCCACTGCTGATCTTCTGTTGAGATAACTTTCTTTTCTTCTTTAGACAAACTTAAAGCTTTGGATTCTAGAAACTCAAAACATTTTAAAAAATATATTGAGTTAATTAATTGAAGTAAAAGTAAATGTAAATAAATAACTTTATTTATTTTTTCAGGCACTAAAAAAGAGA
>JAJHUR010137490.1:0-15703 GCA_027495735.1 Lutjanus campechanus | reverse complement strand
CTCTCTCTCTCTCTCTCTCTCTCTCTCTCTCTCTCTCTCTCTATCTCTATCTCTATCTCTCTCTCTCTCTCTCTCTCTCTCTCCCTTTCCTGTCCTCAATACAGCTGTCCTTTCAAATTAAAAGCATAAAACCTCACATTTTTTTAATCAATCATTAACAATAGTTGGGGAAGCAGCTGATAAAAAGGGATTCAAAAGTTGAATTTCAACTAAATGAAGGTCACCACGATCACATCAGTAAACTCTTGTTGGTTTATTTCCCCACATAGATCACATTAAGTCAACTTTGTTTCACTCCTGGTTCAAGGCCACAGACGGCAATAGATTTCTGAGGTTTGAGCCAAACACAAATTCTTAAGTTTTGAAAAAGTTTTACCCACTGCTGATCTTCTGTTGAGATAACTTTCTTTTCTTCTTTAGACAAACTTAAAGCTTTGGATTCTAGAAACTCAAAACATTTTAAAAAATATATTGAGTTAATTAATTGAAGTAAAAGTAAATGTAAATAAATAACTTTATTTATTTTTTCAGGCACTAAAAAAGACAAATCATGTTCACAGCTTTTTTGTGTGTGTGTGTTTCTAAAACTCAGATTCAAGTTTATCCAAAGAGGAAAAGTAAATTATCTCAACTAAAGAATATAGGTCGGCAAAACTTTTTAAAGTTTATTTCAAAACTCTAGAGTTTGAGTTGGCCTCAAAACTCAGAAATCTATTGCAGTGTGTTGCCTTTAAATTTTAAGTCTATTGGAGGTGACAGGAAATTATTTTACATTTTTTCTATTTCTTTTCCATCTTTGATAACAACAGTAGTTGGTACGATTCAACATTTATGACTAAAATAGCATAAAAAAAACACAAATCATTATTTAATGAGATAATAGTTTTTGCAGACGTGGACGTGCAGAAGCAGAATCAGCAATTGTCAAATTTATGATAAACATCACAAAGCTCTGTTTTTGAAGACTGTCAGCCGTCAGCAGTGGGTTCAACTCTCATCTGCAGTCCTTTGCTGCATGTCATCCCCACTCTCTCTCTCTCTCTCTCTCTCTCTCTCTCTCTCCCTTTCCTGTCCTCAATACAGCTGTCCTTTCAAATTAAAAGCATAAAAAAAGAGTACAGATCAGATCAGGTGATGCTGTATTATGATGTGTGTGAGATCCAGTGTGTAACTGTTCGTCAAACTAATTATGTCAGTGTTTCCCAAACTTTTTCTTTGGAAGTTGATACCCCCCCCCCACAACCTCACATTTTTTTTTATCAATCATTAACAATAGTTGGGGAAGCAGCTGATAAAAAGGGATTCAAAAGTTGAATTTCAACTAAATGAAGGTCACCACGATCACATCAGTAAACTCTTGTTGGTTTATTTCCCCACATAGATCACATTAAGTCAACTTTGTTTCACTCCTGGTCATCCATGCCCCCAATCACCACCATCAGTAGTTGGTAAAACTTTTTCAAAACTTCAAAGTTGGAGAGAAGCTCTGTTTTTAACTGTTTTTAAGTTTTTACCGTGCAGGTATAAATGCTGCTGACGGAGACGACAAAGCATTTATAAAATATTTATAAGGGTAGTCTTATTGTAAAGTATGCATCACTTTTTGACCAGTGGGACAAACATGCTGGGTGCAGTTTTAAGCCTCCTCTGCTGGTTTTTGGCTGTTTGCTACAGTACAGAGTGCAGAATACAAGAATGTTTGCTGGCATGGAGGCGACTCAACAGAGCCGCGTCATTCACAAGAGCTAATTTCTGCAGAGTGGTGTGAAAATGTTAACAGCCACTATGTGTTCAGTTCAGTAAAAAAATGACCCTAAACGTGCTGGATGTTTTGTCTGCTGTGGGTTGAACTGTGTTTCATGCTGCCTTTTTTTTACATTAACTGGCTGACATTTGGAGAATACATCAATTTTTACACCCAAATCACATGTTTAATGTGCTGAATCATTCTCATAAAAGAAGAAACTGTAGGCGGTGGATAAATATAGTGAGTTTTAAGTCTAGTATGGAAAAGAACAATGAGTTAAAATACCTTTTAAACACCTGTAGCGAACAATATTTACAGTAGTTATTAAAAGTGTCGCTCAGATCCAGTCTGCTACTTAAAACGAGCATCCCATAAATACACATGCACTCTCAGAATAGTAGTGAGTATCTACATATGGTGTGGAAGCTCTCTGTCTCGGTGTAGATTTCAGGAGGTGCAGCTTCTCGGTCGCGATCTGTTCCAGCAGATCCCTGCAGGCAGCAGCTCTCACCACCGCCGTCAGGACGAGCTCCCCGCGGCTGACACACTTGTTAGCTCCATGATTCAGCAGCTGGCTCAGGGTGTCTCCTTCTGCAAGTCTGTTTTTTTTTTTCTCTACAGGAGATTTTAAATGGCATCTCGAATGAATCATGGCACCATTTTCAACACCAACAAACTGTGAAAAACAAAAACAACTGTCCTGACGTCTGTGATTACTCATCAGAAAATACTGCAGCAAGAAAACAACAACAAGAATTCTTAAATTCTTCTTATACTCAATCATTTTAACACTTCAGTTTGACTATTTTATTGCTTTTCATGACCTGAAAGCACCTTAAATTCCCAAAATGCAGCAATGTAAAGAGAACGGAAAATCTGTACTCAAGCACAAGTACTGTTACATTACTAAGATATTACTCAGTTACAAGCATCAGTACTGGTGTACTGAAAAAAACAGTAAAAGTACAAAGCACACATCTCAAATCAACTCTGCAGACTAGGGTTGCAAATTTTCAAAAATGAAAATTCAGTCATTATCTACTCACCTTCATGCTGATTGAAGGTCAGGTTTAGTTTTTTAGTTCACTAAACTCTGCTGCAGTTTCACTGGAAAACAGTGTTGCAGAATCTCCCAAACAATGGAAGTGAATGGTGACCAGTTTTCAAACATAAAAAAACAACAAAATAAAAACATAAAGTGCCTCCATGCTGCTCATCTGGTGTAATCCAAGTCTCCTGAAGCTCCAACATGCCAAGTTGTCTAAAAAATGTTATTTCCACCATGTTTTTATCCTGAATCTTCACTGTAGATCCTTAACTTAGAGCCACGTTCACGTGCACGTGCACACTGTCTGAACTGTGTGTGTGTGTGGTGTGATGGTGTGCAAACGGCATGTCTGGACTTTAGGAGACTTGGATTACACCAGATGAGCAGTATGGAGGCATTTTATGTTTTTATTCTGCTGTTTTGTATATTTGAAAACTGGTCACCATTCACTTCCATTGTTTGGGAGATTCTGCAACACAGTTTTCCTGTGAAACTCAGCAGAGTTTAGTGGACTAAAAAAAAACTAAACCTGATCTTCAATCAGCATGAGGGTGAGTCGTAATAGTTGAAAATGCCAACATTTAAGTTTCCTTATTCAACAAATGTCTCCACCAGACAAAACAATATTAAATGAGGTGCAGTTACTGCCATTTCTACACTATTAATTATCCATGAATACATTTTTAATTGGTCAAATTCTCGATGGCAATGAATCGATTAATGACTAATCATTAACATCCTCACTCCAAACCTGCCCTGCTGCAGTCTTTAGCTTTTTGTACATATGTCTGGTTTTCACTGGTCTGTTTGTGATCAGATCACCTGATTGGTGACAAAAATGCAGATGAAAGGTTTGGACATGAATTCAATTTATGCTCAGTACTCAAGTATGTAAGTATGAAAGTAATTAGGTGGATTACATGATTGGTGTAATGAATACTAAGTACATAGTATATAGTAATAGTACCCCAAAAAACCTACTTACTTAGAGCAGCTTGAGTACTTGTAATTAGTTACTTCCACCCCTGATAAAATGTGGCCAGCTCTTTGTTGGATCCAGCTGCCCTCTAAAAAAACAAAAAGGTCTTAACACGATTCAGTCATCTGGGTCATGAATTAAACGATCAGTGTGCTGATGCACAGATTTACAGTTTATTCACGGGACTTCTGAGGCAGCATTAATGTGACAGTCTGGCTCATATTTACAAAGCAAACAATATGTGTAAGCGCTCTTGTGCAAACATCAGCTGGCTGTCACAGTATTGATCAATATGAACTCAGGAGTAACCTACTTTTTAGAGTCTGAATGAACCTATTTTAACTTAAAACACAAAATCTAATCATGTAAATTTATGTGCACATTGACAGGTACGGTTCAGAATTTAGCAAAACACACATCCAAAGTAGCAGTTCTTGTGTTTTCTTATATTAAACTGTCAAGGACAAAATGCACATATGAAAAAGGCATCAACACACGACACAACAGACAAAACTGACTAAAACTGATGCTGAAATGCTTTTGCTGAACATCGTGCTGCAGACATCAGACCGGCACATACGGGTACTTCACCAAAACGTCGGGCTGTGCTCTCATTTAGGGGACAGAAAACTAGAAATCTCATAGACAACAATGCAATTTTACATGTTTTTGAATTACAGTTTTGACAAATTTGTATAAATTAATTTCGAGTGGGAACGCAACTAGCGATTATTTTCATAGTTGATTAACTGGTCGATTATTTTCTTGATTAATTAATTAAAATATGTTTCTTTTAAATTGTCAGATAATTGTGAAAAAGCCCGAGATGACGTCTGCAAATGTCTCGTTTTACTCTCAGCACAAAGATTTTCAGTTTGCTGTCACAGAGGAGTAAAAAAAAAACAATTACTTGTTGGTTTCTTTGCTGACAGATTTCAGCATTTTTTAAAATCTCCCCTATTATATGAAATCTGACGTATGTGAGTTAGGGATGTCAGTTAGTTTTTGTTAATTATGTTTTCGATATCTGCAGGCACGTATTCTGTAAGCCATCATCAGATGTGGCAGCCAGATACTTGTTCTTAATGTGGTAAAACTACGACTAAACTGAAAAGTAGAATCAGACAATTTATAATCGACTTTGTTGCCTTTATGGTTGGCTGCAGTACAGGTCATAAGCCCCGCCCCCTCCATGTTCGCAGATGGGACAAAAGGTACAATTTTTTCCCAAAGATGTCTGATTTCTGTCATTTTATCACGCTGGTGTTTGTTCAAGTGTTCTGATCAGTTTGATTTTAATTCATGTTGTAAAAAAGGGGGGTTTCACATCATGATTGACAGCTGTCAGCCAGCTGTGTGGGCGGGACTTTGATACTGTGGCTCCAGCCTCAATCACGATTCATTTTTGTGCAGTGGGAGGAAGAGGAGATGTAGCGTCCTTTATTTACAGTCTGTGTTTTCAGCTCACACTGCTCCCCAGTGAAGTGTTTGTGCAAATTAACCGACAGAGCGACATGTGTAACCAGTGAAAAAAAACTGTTACCACATCCCTAATGTGAAGACAAAGCTTCTGGTTCAAACGGTTATTTATAGCATGAAAATGTACCGTTATTATAGAAAAATATAATAAATATTTCACTGATGTGAAAATATATTTCTGCCAAATCTTTACATGAAGCATCAGAGATCATCTTTCAGGTCCGTCCTCCCTCCTGCAGCCTGATGTGACGTTGGATCTCTACGACTCACCGGTGAGATTTTTAACATTTTTTAAAATGATTTGTGAAGAACTACTGTAAGCATTTTTATCTTTGCTGTCCGGTCTCAAAGTCCAGGTTGATCCCGGACAGCAGCTCTCCTCCACAGGAGCGGTTCAGCAGCTCCTTCAGGGCCTCGTTCACGTCGTTGTTGAAGGTGGTGGAGAAGCTGCAGCTGGTGTACCCTCCACCGCCTCCATCCATGGGAAATGACCCCATCACCTCCTGCACCCACTTCAACTCGTTGCTCAGCTCCTGATGCAGAGCGTCGAAGTGGTTCTGTCTCTCCTCGTAGCGGGTGCTGATGGCGCCGAGGCTGGAGCTGAACGCCTGCATGTCGTCCTGCAGGCTCCTCTTGAAGGCCTCCACCTTTCGGAACTCATAACGGATTTGTGAGAGCTCGTGACGCACTCCTTCGCTCTCCTCCTTGTACCAGGCCTCCTTCTCGTTGTATATAGACACCATGGCATCGATGTCCTCCTGCAGAGAGTCGTGGGCCGCTGCCAGACTCACGAACGAACTCTCCATCTGGTCAATGTCCTCCACCACCTGGGCAAAGCGCTCAAAGTTTACATAGGTGTTGTTGGGCGGCATGCTGGAGTGGGACTTGATAGTGTACTCCCTCAGGCGCTTCGTCTTCAGCTGGCGTCGCTCCCGTTTCTTCGGCTCCTGGGCTTTATTCTCCTCTTTGTGTTCGTTGGACTTCGGGGTTTAAAGGAGGGACAGTTAGAACAGACACAGAGACCTCATGCAGTTTTGACAGGCTTGGGTTAAAGGTGCAATACAAACTACAAGTTCTTTTTTGTGCAAAACACAATACGAGGGAGAGAAATTACCAGGGCTGCACCGCACAATGCCGCTCACAAGAGGAGGCATGCGCGGTGCAGCCCCGCCTGATGCTTTATGTCCCCAACAACCTCTGCAGTTTGCCACTTGTTAGCAATCACCTTTTTAAGACGTAAAAACTTCAGAATTCACAAGTGAAGTATTTACTGACGTATTTTGTGTTGTAGAGCAAAACATGAAAATCTCTTAAACTTGTGTTAACCACAGACCTTATTTCAGGCTGATAACAAAAAACCCTATAACTTCAAGACGAGGGAACCAGAAGTACAGAAATCCAAACTCATTTACAGGTTTTAGGACTGATTCCTGCAGCCCCATTAGGACCTGACAGTATTTACATACCCTCCTTTTGGCCATAAGCAAACATCCTCTAACCTCCACTAACAGTCTAAAATAGCAGCAATAATGTAACGTCAGCAGGCAAAAAGACAAACAAGGAAAACTCCATTATTATTCCCTAATAATGCGTCTATAAGCTTGGAGCTCATTTTGCAGCCACTGATGTCTGAGTGAATAAATGAAGAGTGACCTGAAGAGTCGAGGAGGTCTGAAGTGTTTCAGGGGTTAAGAAACAGTGAGTCATTCATTAGTCCTTTTCTTTGCACCAACAATAAGTTAAAATTAATATATTAGTTTGTTCACAGGCACACCTACACAGTGGACATTTTGCAGTGTTTCAGCCTCGGTGCAGCTTGAATCGAGATTTTTTTGGCACATAGTCCGCATAAAATATATATTTATATTTGCTAAACTTATTAAATAAAGAAAAACTGAATTTAAATGAAGTACCGAGGTCAATAAAACTTGTCTCTCCGAGCTCAGTCAGGTTGCAGAAGAATGTATATAAATATATTTCCACAAATTTCCATTTCTTA
Source organism: Lutjanus campechanus (assembly GCA_027495735.1). Classification (NCBI taxonomy): domain Eukaryota; kingdom Metazoa; phylum Chordata; class Actinopteri; order Lutjaniformes; family Lutjanidae; genus Lutjanus; species Lutjanus campechanus. Next base: position 8,451 of record JAJHUR010137490.1, on the reverse strand, counting down.
TCTGGAACTGGGCAAACTAAATCAACTTAACATTCTTGCTGGCCGGGTGCACGAGGACATGTTGGAACATAAATCACAGCTCCAATCTGGCACCCTGAAGCAGTTTGGCCTCAGGATTTTGTTTGCTCTTGGCTCTATTCATTATTCAGCAGATAATCAGTCTTCAGGTCTCTGCTACTGAATTAAACCTCCCACTGCATCACACTGCTGCACCGTACACGGCTGTGATGGTGTGACTGGAAACGGGTGATGAGCTGCTGTTTGTCTTTGTTGAGACCAAGCCGAGCAGTCGCCAGAGTCAGAAAGGTTTAAAAATACATAGATCTTTACAGAAAAAGGTTATTACACTCGTTTATAATTCATGCTGTAATACCACAGAATGCAGAGTAGGTAAAGGTAAAATAAAATATCTAAAATGTAGGTTTCATTTTACCTTGATCCACGGGTGGTTAAGGGCATCTTGAATTGTTAATCTCTTCCTATAAGACAAAACAATAAAAAAGTAATTAAACTTCCATAAAAACTCACAGATGAACTTTCTTGCCGTGACACAAGTTTTGCCTCGAGGTAAACGTCATTCACTTTGTTGTACTTGAGCTCTTACTTCTTATCCTTCTCCAACAACTGGCTGATGAATTTCTTGGCCAGCTCGCTGGTGTGACAGAAGAACTCCTCGTCAAACTCATAATTTATGGCTGAAATGTTCCTCAGGGTGTCCTGTTTGGTCTCCCCGAGGAAAGGTGAGGCTCCACTCAGCCTGGAGCCAAACACAAGAGGATCAGTTCATTATTCTGCAGCCGCAGTACAAGTTACGCTGGATGGTACGGCTCGGCTCGACCTGACTCAACTTCTTTTTGGTAACAAGCACTTTCCTCAATTTCATTTTCCACTGCAGATAGCATCCTCTCGACGTAGAGATTCTTAGCTGATCGTCATAGCAACGCTGTATTAAATCATTATCAAAATCAAAATGGTGTGACGCCATCTTGATGTAGGATGTCTTGTGTCATGCAAGTGACAATTCTAGTGACGATTCTCTCTGTGAGCAATCAGCGGTCTGCAGTGTTTTGTCTTTTTGAACTTGTCTTTATTGAATTTTCAAAATATTCTGGTAAAAATAATACAAGAACATCAAATATTAAAGCTGCGAGCAGGTGATGACTGGGCCCTTGCACCCCTACGTGACTGCAGCGTCATTGCTGGACCCTGAACGTTCACAAGGCTCTGAATTTTCATGTGTTTTTGGAGTTCAGTGTCACTTCCTGTCTCCACTAGGTGGCACTACAGAACACCCACCAATTATACGCTATGTTCCAGTATATCCAGTGTAGACAGCGTTGTGAAAATTTCAATTTCATTTACATTTGAATCGGATCTGGTCCACCTGCTAGGAGAAGCACATCACAGTACAAAACATTTAATTTTCTGTTGCCAGTAGGTGGCGCTAGGACTGTGACTTAATATTGTCTTGTAGATGTGCTCACAGCAGGCTTCTTATCAAACATGTGAAGTTGGGGTCAGATTGGAGTAGTTACACTGAAGTTATAACAACTTCCTGTTTCTGGCAAAACATCAAAACTGGCACGGCCACAACGTTCATCATAGTGAAAACTTTTGATGATAAATTGGTTCAGATGCCACACAGCAATAATGAAGTCTGATTAACTGTGTACAAATAGTTTGTTAAAATACAACATGGAGGCAATTTTGGGGGGCAATTAGTCCAAGAGTCTTTTTTGTATGTCTTAATATCTTGTTTTAACTCCGCCTGGAACCACGACTGAGGTGATGCCAACAAAAAGAACTTATCTACAACTTCTGCCACTTGAAAACCAAAACAGAATGGTTGCAAGTGAGCTGAGTCGAGCCAAGTTGAGTCGAACCATGCGGTGGAAATGTGGCTTATGTTGTTCGGGGTTCACTTACAGGATGTAGGTGATGACCCCGATGCTCCACATGTCTGCTTCCAGTCCCAGAGGCTCATAGTTGACGATCTCTGGTGCTTAAAAGACAAAACGATGACAGGAAACATGCATCACTGTTAAAAAAAAAAAGAAAGAAAGAAGCAGTCTCTTGTTTTATAACCATATTTACCCATAACCATATTTATCAAGTCAAAACTAAAGTCAAACCATCTAATAACACAGTTCCTGGGTGCTTTAACACAGACCAGCTCCTCCGCTCAGCTCAGGGAGGTCTGAGTAAGGACGTCGGTTCAGAGATATTTGGTGAGCTTCAGGGATGAAGGGATGGAGAGGATCAAAGGCCGTTTCATTAACTGGAGACTTCAGTTTGCACAGTTTAAGGTCAGGCACCACAGTCATTTCTGAAAGGCCAAATTTAATAGGTTCTTCCAGTCGGATACAGCCATCCGTCCGTGACAAGTTTAAATTTAAATCAGACCTTCAGAGGGCACCTTGGCTCATCTTTTCTGCAGAAATTTAGAGAAGAAGTATTTATATTCTGGGTCATTCTGTGAACTCCTATGAATTCTATGAGACCCAGAACACTAATGTTTAATATGATTATAACTAAAAGGGTTACTGTGAGAGAAAGACATCAACGTCCCCTTCTTGTTTTAAAAACTGTCTCAATAATCTGATTTCACGTCTTTATTTAGAGGACTCCTCATCTTACTGTTACTGTAAATTTGGGTTAGTGGTCCCCAACCCTGGTCCTCAGGGACCACTGCCCTGCATGTTTTAGATGTTTCCCTGCTCCAACACACCTGATTCAAATGAACAGGTTATTTTCAGGCTTCTGCAGAGGCTTGATGACGAGCTGATTATTTTAATCAGATGTGTTGGAGCAGGGAAACATCTAAAACATGCAGGGCAGCGGTCCCTGAGGACCAGAGTTGGGGAACACTGAGTATATACCCCGACTGTGGATGACTGAATTATTTAGATGGATAAACAGCAGCACTTTTGAAGTTGTTAAATAATAGAGATGCAACGATTAATCAGTTAATCGATTATGAATCAACTATTAAATTAATTTCCAACTATTTTGATAATCTAGTGATCATTCTGAGTAATTTTATAAGAAAAAAAGTGTTGAAATTCACTGTTTTAACTTGTCAAACGTGAATATTTTCTGGTTTATTTGCTCCTCTATGACAGTAAACTGAATATCTTTGGGTTGTGGACAAAACAAGACGTCATCTCTGGCTTTTGGAAACACTGATCAATTGATTTTCATATTTTTTGACATTTTACAGACCAAAAACTAATCCATAAAATAAATAAATAATAAATAATAATAAATAATAAATTACTGTGTCTCTGTGTGGACATTTTCAGCCTGGATGAACATTAACATTACGGCTGCTGTGGACACTGAAGGTACAATCCATCCCAACATGCATGTGCATTTATTTATTTTGAGTTTTTGTACATTGTTGTTCAAAATAAAACAACAATAAAAGGATAGAAGTCATCTTACCTACAAACTCAGGCGTTCCAAAGATGTTTTTGAACTCGACTCCAGCTTCAATCTTGTGGGCGAGACCGAAATCGATCAGTTTGATTCTGGGCAGCGGCACGTTCTTGTCCAGCAGCATTATGTTCTCAGGCTGCAGAGGACAGAGACACATTTACTGAGAACATGTTTCAGAACCACCTTCATAAATAACAACTGCAAAAACAAACAAACAAATAACTTTAACTAATATGTTGTTTCTCACATGAGGACTTGATGCAGTAAACATTCATGAGGTGCAAAACTGTGTTCACCAACAGAAAAATCTTCCACTGAGATCAGTGAGAAATGTACATGCAGGGAATAAATACTTTAAACACCAGTCTGGATTAAAGTCTAGATTAAACACAGCTAACTGCTCCACCTAGTGGAACAAATCTCATTATACCACCTGGTGACCAGAGGCTCCCAGTCACTGAACTCCATCATAATATCACAATAAAACATCAAAAATCAGTGTCAGACTCTCTTTTTATTTATCAATTTAATTTATACACTTAAGAAAATCTAAAATGTTGCAATGTATGAATTTTAAATCACTGCAATTAAGTTTTTTTTAAAAGATAACAGAACACTTTTTTTTTTTCCTCCAAAATAAGTAAAAAGATATTTTACATTTCTTTATACAGCCTCAGGTTTTAAGCCAACACATTCATCTGCTGATGAAGATACGAACCATAACTAATCCTGTGGATTAGAGTTGGGACCCTGCGGGACCCTGCGGGACCCTGCGGGACCCTGCGGTGAGACTGTGCTCTCAAAAACTACATATTTTTTTATTGAATATCGTGGTGAAGATGTAATTTCACCAGAAAATACATAAAGAGCAAAGGAAGGGATAAAAAATAAACAAAACACCTCATTTATAAAAAGTAAAATGAACCAGTTCAGATCCACAGATCCTGATTTTCTGACAGCAGCTTGTCGATCTCTCATATGATGATTACTTGCAGATTTTTGTTGTCGTTGTCTTCAAATAGCTGGTAGATGTTCAGTCAACAGGCAGAAATAACCAACAGTGATGTCTGGTTCTGCTAATAGCTTTAAGTGTGATGATATTTCTGGGAGAAAAGCCTTATTCAACGCTGAGTCATCCTGAGTAACGCACTCTGAGCGTGAAACGAGTTTTTATCGCTTTGACAAAATGTCACGGCTGAACCGAAGCTCATGAGGTCACCTCAGTGCGATCCGCTGACGTCAGAATGTCTCCGAAATGTGAAGACGTCTCCTACATGTAGTTATTAAAACAGAACGTGTTCCTGTGCGGACAAACCTTGAGATCAAAGTGAGCTATTTTCCTGGCGTGCAGGTAGTTCACCCCCTCCAGGATCTGCTTGATGAACTGAGTGGCCTCCTGCTCGCTCAGAGACTCTTTCTGTGCCAGGAAGTCAAACAGCTCCCCCCCAGAGACCCTGAAACACAAACACACGCGCTCATCATTCAGCGATGACGATAAATCGCTCTGGATAAAAGCTTCATGCTGCCTGCTGTCACTGCATCAGTGCAGAGTCACACTGTGGAACAGTTTTAGACTCCAGAATAAAAATACTGGTTGACATTTACAGTACGACATAAAAAACTAACATGCTGTGACCTCTGACCTCTGTTATTCAGCTGTGCTTCAAATCGGCAAATAAAGGACCAGTGTGTAGGATTTAGTTGCCTAAAATGGGGAGTTTGCAAATTGCAAACACCACGTCCCCCTACAAGCGTGTAGAAGAAACTATGGTAACAAAGAAAAAGCGTCAGAGCCAGTGTTTGCATTGGCCACTCTGGGCTACTGTAGAAACATGGCGGTGCAACATGGCGGCCTCCATGGAACAGGAGCCCTCTGCAGATATAAAGGGCTCATTTTAAGTAAATAAAAACACAATAATTATTATTTTAAAGTGTTTATGCACTGATGAAAACATACTTATGAATATTACATTACATTTCTGCCCTTTGCTGACAATAAATCTCTGAAAATCTTTAAATAATGCATTACTCCATATTACTTCAAATGTTTTTGAATTCAGAATTATGATTCTCAGCCTTTATTTTGATGTTTAAAAACAGTGCACTCTTCTTTATTCCATGCACACAGTTTAATAACCCAAGTGCACAATTAATTTAATCCAAGTGTACGCATTTCCCTCAAATCCAGCACATTCAGCTTTAGGAACGTGCAGCTTTCTAACTGGAATTTAAAATAAACTTATTTGATTTTGAAGCCAGAGGGACACAGACTGTCAGAAAGAGGATTTATAAACTGTCAAATGCTCTAATAACAGTTATGAACAATTTCCTGGACTTCAAGTAAAGTGAGACTAAGAAGCTTCATAAAAAATATATAAAATAAAATAAAATAAATGCATGTTGTTCCATTGTTTCTGTAAGCTGATTTTTCTAGTGACAGTTTTGTCACCGTAGTGTAACTTCATACAGTCTTTTTGAACTGATAATACAGTGAAATATGAGTCAGAACGTCTGTCTCGTGTCTCTGTGTTAGACAGAACTGTCCTGACAGCTGCCTCAGTTGTTTTATTTTGTCCCTCTGTCTCTGCCTCCAGACATTTCCTGCAGACTCATGCATTACGTAGAAACTCTCCATCCATCCACCAGATGCTCTCAGAATTCCTCACCTGAGTCCTAAATCCACCTGCTCACCTGTTGCACATTCCCCAGTTACCCCCCAACAGTATTAATACCAGCCAATCACAACCTTCTCTACACAGGATCATCAATGTTGCCTCGTGCTTTCGCTTTTCAGCCTCCTGAACCTGAACCTGTACCTGCAACCTGAACCGTTCAGCCTGCACGATTCCTGTTACAGCCTTTTCCTGTTTGCCTGTGTATCATGATTTACTATTAAAATCACTCAGCTGTTCCTTGTACACACGCCCTGACAGGAATATTCCCAAAACATCTGTCTTTGTCACTCACAGCTCCAGGATGAGCACCACATCGGTGCGGTTCTCGTACACGTCGTGCAGCGTGACGATGTTTGGGTGCTGAATCTGCTGCAGGATGTCCACCTCCCGCTCGATCTCCTCCCGCCGCACTCCTCGAGAGCTCGCCATGCTCTGACGCTTCTTGATGAACTTGGCAGCGAATTCCAGACCCGTGCTTTTCTCTCTGCATTGTTTTACGATGGCAAACTGCCCGCTGGAACACAGGAGGGCACAGAAAATGTTCTGAGTTCAAACAAAACAAACAAAACAGTTTTATTCTGGCTTGATATTGGCTTATCATAGATCTACTGGCATCTGCTTGTACAGTAAACAGATTAATCTCACCATTCAACACACAACCTCTAAATTCATACAGATATAAAATGGTCTCAAAAGCAAACCCTGAACTTGTCTGAACAGTCCTATTAACAACATTACAGCCTGGTTTAATTCCCAGTGGTGATTAATTTTGACAATATTTTGATGTGTTGCACAGACTGGCCTGCTGGGGGCGCTTCAGTCAAAGGAGAAAAGGTTGACTGGCTACAGGCAAACGATGACGCTGTTGAGTTATCAATATTAATACTTCTGCACTACATTTCAGAGGGAAATATTGTACTTTTGACTCCACTACATGTATCTTACAGCTTTAGTTGTGTTGTACTTTGCAGGCACATTTCACATACAAAACAAATTCAACATTTAAAACATGATAAAAAAAAAAGCATCATGTTTTATAGACAAATCCAGTGAAGTAACAGATGTTAACGAGTCAACACTGCTGCAGTGGCGCCTTCCTACAATATGAGCATGAATGAACGCCAGTCGTTGAAAGAAGTTCACAATTTTCTACTTTTTCCTGTAATGTTACTTTTGACAACATCTGGAAGGAGTTTTGTTCCTGAAACTCTTGAATAACTGATGAAAAATGTGACTTTGTGTATATTTTTTAAATATATATCACACAGTACTTCATCACTTTGTGTTTGAGGTGGTCCGTTTTTTTCTCTTCTTTATTATCCAACATTTCTGGTTGTTGTCACAACCAACATCTGAATAACATTAATATCTCCATCCTAAAAGAACCTTCATCAGTTACTGAGGGCCGCTGTTAAACATCGTCAATCCAATTATCCAGATACGGAGTCTAGAAGGGAAAAGTGAATATTTTAACCGAAAACTTGAAAAATCTCAGAAGAGTCTCACAAGTTGTGGGGTCTCCTCTAGACACAACCAGCAGACACAGAGAGAGACGGACAAACGCGCCACCGCAGAAACAGCAGCACTAAACAACACTAAAGTGGTCACCGGATTCGTTTTCCATTGAAAATAAATGTTAAACTCCCCAACAGTATATGAAAGAGTGCAAATCAGCTCCACCTCAACCAACAAGAAATGTTAATTATGTTAATTTACGGCTGCGCAATTAATCAGAATATTATCAAAATCGAGTTAACAGGTCATCTCATTGTTTTTATTTCCTCTTATCGAGAAAACAACACAGGACATTTCAGCCTCCTTCATAAATGAGACAAAATAAGTTCATTTAGGCAGAATTAACAGGCTCCTGTTTTTTTCCTCTCATCAGGAAATGCTTTATAAAAGATGTACTGCAGATATGAATCTTAGATTTGCAGAATTTCCTCTAAAGTCTTTATTTGGGGACCCAAAATAAAATCTCCTGTGACCCACCGGAGGGTCCTGACCAAGTCTTTAAACTTTTGATACTTTAAGTACATTTTGCTGACAATACATTTGCACATGTATTTAAAGGACCAGTGTGGATGATTTAGTGGCCTCTAGGGGTGAGCTTGTAGACTGCAACCAACTCACCTCAACCTCCCCCTCAAAGCGAGTAGGACAGGGGTGCCCAAATACTTCTCAGTGGAGGGCCAAAAATGAATCAGGGTGGAGGGTCACGGGCCAAAAGTAAACATTCATGATGCAGTGCATTTAATTAAATGACTATGATATAACTATGCAAAATAAACAGTCATACAAAGTAATTTAGAAAATGAATAACATAACAATAACACGC
>JAJHUR010137488.1:16022-37713 GCA_027495735.1 Lutjanus campechanus | reverse complement strand
GTAGCAGAGCATCAAGTAAAGCACCTTAAAAACTGTATTTAAGTACAGTACCTAAGTAAACATAGGTGTCTTAATTAGTTTTAGATAATAATGATGGATAATATTATTTCTGTTGCATTTTATTGCATATTAATTCATTTATTGAGTCATTTATTTATTTATTTTTGATTCTGGCAGTTTTGGTCCTCCAAATTCCACCACTGCCCAAATCCTTTCTATGAAGGTTTTGTATAGGAATTGTTTTTTTGCACAGAATCTTTTATTATATTAATCTAACCGTAACTATTAATTATATTACTTTTTTGTGGTTGTCAGGTCGAGTTTGTGTCATTTAATTTCTGTCTTTTTATGTAGGCAATATAATGTATGCAAACTCTTATGAACGTTTATGAACTCTTAATCATCGCAATAAAGTAATAGAAAAAAAGAGGAATTGTTCAACTCTCACCTGCTCAGCTTCTCCATTTAGATTGGTGCTGTAGCGCCATCTAACGGTCAAATCCGGTCACAGTCTGGTTGTAACGGTTGTAACCACTACTGGCCGTTAACGCCAAGAGTTATTATGGCATTTTAGGACACGCCTTAAAATTAGGCGACCAACTATAAAAGCATGATGTGTTCGTCTCTGTGGATTTTTGCATGTTTCACGAAAAAGAAAAGATGTTGGCATTTGGATGAGACCTTGATGAGAAAAGTACTTTCGAAAAATTAAAAATGGCGGCCGTCTATTTTAGTTAGGCAGGAGTGGGCGTGGCCTGTGAGGTCCTTTTAAAAATTTCGTGCTAACTGTCAAACAAACGAACACTACAAACTGAAAACAACAACCTTTGTGGCGAGGGTCATTTATTAGAGTTAACGTTACCCAAATCAAACAGACTGAAGGCTAATATGAGATTTAATGGCTAATTAATTCATGGTTAATGTCCACCTGTTCCTAGCAGGAGTAGGAGTGTGCTATACAGGTAGGCTAATATAACCTGCTAATTAAGTTGCTAAGTGTTGCTAGCTTAATTTGTTTACACTGTCCAGACACTGTTTTGATGCTGTCTCCTCAACTTACTGGTGTTTATCTCTCACTTTAGTTTTATCAGTTGTCACCCACTGGAAGTAATGTGAAAACGACTGCTCAGCAGAATGGATGGCTGTTATGTGGTAAGTGTGTTTTTGTTTCTAAAACCTTTCAAATGTGCTTATGAAAGATGTATGTTTGTTCTCACTCATCAGTGGTAGAAGAAGCATTCAGGTCCTTTACGTTGGTAAAAGTACCAGTACCACATTGTGCAAATGCTCCAGTAAAAGTCCTGTTTTCAAAACATTTTTCATTTCTTTGCTGAAAGTTTATAGAATGATTTAATCATCAATGCCATACAAATTGATTATATATCACAGCTTCAATGATATGGTTATGTATATTCAGACTGACCCCTTTAGTGAATAATTATTTCAAGAATCTGTACACCAAAATAAGTCAGACCTCAAGTCAACAAATGCATAATCTACTTCTACTTAGGTACAGTAATGAAGTATTTGTAACTGTTACTTCCCACCTCTGTTTAAAGGCTCAAAACTGTAACGGGAATATGCCGTTTTGATGGTGGTCTAAGCCTACATAGTAAAAATGTCTGAGACAGGACCGTAGCTGCAAGTGAAGATATGATTGAGTAATAATCCTTTTTCAAAGAAAAAAAAAAATCAAATATTGATGTTTACAGTTTATCAAATGTGACAACTGATGTCTTAACATTATGGTAAAGTGGATATGTTTGGATTTTTTTTGACTGTTGGTCAGATGAACCAGACATTTAAAAGTGTCACCTTAGGGGTCAGGAAGCTGTGAGGCTTAATTTTCACTGTCACTGTTTCAATGTTCACTGTGACCAAAAAAATCACTTTAGTAATCAAGATAATCATTGGCAGACTAATCGAGTATAAAAGTAATGGTTAGTGGCAGCCCTGTACTGAGGAAATACTGTAGTATCTTTCCTGGATTAAAAAAAAAAAAAAAATCAACCTGTTGGTAGTTTTAGTTTAGACAAAGGAGGACTTTTATGTCGCAAGAACTGCAGTTGTAGAGACGACTTTGAATCAGCACTTGAATCAGGCTTTGATGTGTGGAAATGAAATTTACAGACTAGGCCTATATAATTGAACAGTTTACTGACTAAATAGAACGTAAAATTGACTTTATACCTGACAAATTCAGTGGATGGTGTTGCTCAGATTAAGAAAGGCTTTATACAGCTAAAATGTTGTGCAGGATTTTGCTGCTGTTTACTCTCCGAAGCTGCACTTGATGTTGTTGACAGCTCTAACCAATAGAGGGCAGCAGATACTTGTGATTGTGTTGTATTTTGCTGGCTGCATGCCTCTGCCTCTCTGTACATTGATTAATGTTAAACGCTTTGGAGCCAGTTTAGTTTGGACCTAAACCTGTATTGGCAGTGCGCTTAATGCTTCTTATAATAGCACTGGGCTTGGCAACAGACGTAAAGCTCAATTGATTGTCCCAAATTAAGTGCACGCCTGTTATTACCGGCTGCACTGCTTTTATCAACACCGATGAGGTTGTTCATAAGTTGAGAGTTGGGATCAGGCCACGAACACTATATACATTCACACAAATCCTGAAAAATGATTGACGAGTGGTAGGATGATTCAGTAGAACTAAACCAGGGTCCAGGGACCCTTGGAGGTTTGTGAGAAATGTCAGAAGGCTCCACTGGAACATGATTAATAGTTCCTTTTTCATAATGATTAACAAGAATTAGGGCTGTTAATGATTAGTCATGAATCAGTGAATCACTGTTAAGAATGTAACCAATTAAAAATGTATTGATAATTAATAGATAGTCTAGAAATGGCAGTAATTGCACCTCATTTGGCATTGTTTTGTTTGCCAGAGGCATTTGTTGAACAAGGAAACGTAAAATGAGAAGCAAACATGCATTTGTATAGTAAAATAATAATAATAATGATTAATCGATTGATTTCTAATTAGCATTTTCAACTATTGGTTAAAGAAAATGTGCAAAATTTTACATTAACAAGAATATATCCTTGTTTTAAACATGGTGATTTTAATATTTTTTTGTCTTTTTATTATCACTCCATCTGTAATGTTTACTGTTTTATGATTTCACAATCGCACCGTCAGATTTATCAGATGACGGTCCTTACTAGAGCTCAAACAATAAGTCCATTCATCGATTAGTTGATTGACAGAAAATAATCTGCAACTATTTTGATAATTGATTAGTAATTTTAAGTTATTTTTAGACAAAAATGTCAAAACATCTTTGGTTCCAAGTTCTTAAATGTGAATATTTGCTGATTTTCTTCTGTGCCATCTAAATAAATCTGGGTTTTGGACTAGTGGTTGGTTAAGACAAACAGTCACCTTAGGTTCTGGGAAAGTGTGTTGAATATTTTAACTATATTATGACATTTTAAAGCCCAAGCAAATCAAATAGTCGTTGCAGCCCTACTGGTATGATTGGTATGCTAATGCCCTGTGGAAATAAACTCTGTTTGGCTACACTGTGAATTTCCTCAATGAATCAAAAGTTTCATAAGTAGGTGGTTCTTACTAGAGCTGAAACAATTAGGCAATTAATTGGATATTCGGATATGGAAGTTGCTTCTCCCAGCCAAGAAATTTCCTGGCACGTTAACCTCCCCATAAAACTGTAACATGTTGTTCTTACATTAAGCCTAGATTTTTGGACAGATTAAACAAATAAGATATAAGTTATTTTTTGGACAGAGCTGGGCTAGCTGCTTCCCCCTGCTTTCAGCTTTTATGTTAAAGGGAAATTTCAGCACTTTCCGTGCGGATGTCCAGTCAGTGTTGATTATAAATGTAGTCAGTTGAAGCAGTAAATTCCTCAGTGCGTGCTGTGTTGATCTGCTGCAAAATCTGTTGTGCTTCCTGAAGAGGTGATGTCACAGTTGGTGTTAAGGAAGAAGTACAGGCTTTTTCAGCTTGGATTTCCAGTCTTAGCTTCTGGGTAACAAGGGTGTGTGCTTGATGAGTGTTTTTGTCACATAGCGCCAACCAAGTACAAGCTAGTCAGCAACGCATCCTGGTATGTCGGCCGTGAGCAGGAGAACTCAGCTTTCTTGGTCAATATAGCACATATTGAGGATTTTATTGCTTCAACTGACTACATTTACCATCATCACAGACTTGACATCAACATAAAAAGTGATGAATTTTCCCTTTAAACTAAGCTAAGCTAACCAGCTACTTGCTGTAGTTTCATATTTACCGTGCAGACACGAGAGTGGCATCTTCTGATTTAACTCTGAGCCAAAAAGCAAATAAATATATTTGCTAAAATGCCAAAAAATGTATTCCAACTTCTCAAATGAATTTGCTGCCTTTTCGGTTTCAGGTCATTGTAAATTGAATAGTTTGGGGTTTTGAACTATTGGTTGGATAAAATAGACAATGTGAACATGTTGCCTTGAGTTCTGGGGAACTATGCTCGATATTTTTCACTGTTTCCTGATGTTTTTAGACTTACCAAGATTAATTTGCAGAATAATCAATAGTGAAAATCTTTGTTGTTTCAGGGGTGCAGGGATGAAAGGATTACCTGTTTTGTGTTAAAATCCCTGACCATTAGTATTACCGTTTCAAATTTTAATTATGATTAAAATGTGTTTGATTACCGCACTAAAACTCACTGTAACAACATCCAGCGTCGACCAAAGTTAGCAGCAGTCTTCTAGACGTGGTGCAGCAGCAATGTGGGTTTGTTTTTGAATCAGTACTTTTTAACAATACAGTAATCATTTTGGTCACAATAATCATGATATGAAATTTTTATGCCATTTCATCTCTACCAGGGGGATCTGTGACTTTAAGAAACAGTGTATATACTCTATAATGCAAAAGGAGATGAAATGGCTTTTGGTCCAGAGATTGACTGATGAATCCGTTAGGCCGACTAAATAGTTACAAGAAAAACTCTCTCCAACCTTTTTTATGGTTAGTTTGATGTTCAGTTCCAGATTTATATTTTATTTAGGTATTTATTTATTTCCCTTCGTTGTCATGATGGTTCACTTCAACGGTTATCCAGTTTCAAAGACTGGTGATATAAGCTATCTGCATTTTTCCTGTCCCAAACTATCGTTTTAATATTTGTCTTAAAAAATACACCACTGGTTGACCTCTAGTTTGGTCCAACATGGAACCATTAGGAGGTCCTTGTTTTAAAAAACCCTGTGGAACTTAACATTTTCCTCTACATGTGCTGGTAAATAGTTTAATTGTATCCCGGCTAAAGTTTCTACGCGTGTCTTCTTGTGTGTTTGTGCGTTGGCCGACCTGTCTGTCTTTGACCACCATGTCTTGGGGGCCACGGGGTCAAACCTGTTAACCTTTCCATTGAAGAACACATCATCGAGGGGGACGATGTGCAGCTCACTACACCTTTAGGCACACAAACAGACACCCTGATCCCACAGGCAGAACGTAGCTTTCAGCACTGAGCAAACATTTGATCTGTCAGCGAATCAGCCTGCTAACCCTCACCCCCCCATTAGCCTGCTGCGTTTCACTCCATTGGTTGTACTTTAAGGTGTACAGATTGAAAAAATGCAACATGGATAAAAGATTTATCTCCTGAAAGATGACATATATACTGCCACAGCTTCAAATGGTGTCAAGAAATTGAGACATTAGTTGTGTATTTAGCGTGTGATGGGATTTATAGGACCAGAAAGTGAAGCCTTTCAGCCCCTGTTTTGGGATTTTGGGACAATTTGTTTGTTGTTGGAGAGCAGCCTGTGGTGTTAACCCATGACCCCGCTGCCCTCTGACCTGCGGGACGACAGCTCCATCCACGCGTCAGGGACAGGGGCTGTCACAACGGAAACATCTAGAACGTCGGGAGGAAGGGACAATTGGGGTCAGTGTGGCTAACGAAGGATCAAAAACGCCGCGCGAGTTAAGAGTGTCAGGCTACCGGATGCATAAACTGTCTGCAGGAAAAGTGTGAATAGATGCCACAGGCTGGAGAGTCAGGATTAAGAGCTCAGTGTCGTTAAAGGTTTCTTGGAGCAACTTGATGCGTGCAGTGAAAGATTTATTGAGCTTGGAGTGTTATCAGTAGCAAAGATAGTCATGTCTGTAAAAGCTCAAAAATTTAAAGCTTGAAATTTTTGTAGAAAGCATTTCCCAATTTTTAGATTAAAAAATCTGATTTAAATCGATGGGTGCTTGAAAACAATGTAATCAGCAGCAGTTTAAAGTGATATTCCACCACAGAGTAATAGTCCACTCAGTATGTACTTACCCCTATGCCGATGTGAAGATGGGTGAAGATCTTCAGTTCACAAAACAATCCTGGAGTTTCTGTAGAAAACAGGGTTGCAGCTAATGGCAGTGATTGGAGACCAAATGTAAATGGTGTAAATGAAAAACATGGTGTAAATGGCGTCTTTTGTGGTTAAATTTTAATGTCGCGGCTTGTTGACACTTGGATTACACCACATGAGCAGGATGGAGACATTTTGTGTTTGTTTTGTGTTCTTTTTTTTTACATTTACATTTGGTCTCCAATCACTGCCATTAGCTGCAACCCTGTTTTCTACAGAAACTCCAGGATTGTTTTGTGAACTGAAGATCTTCACCCATCCTCACATCGGCATAGGGATGAGTACATATTGAGTGGACTATTACTCTGTGGTGGAATATAACTAAGTTTGAATGCACTAATGAAGTAGAAAGTAGTAGATTAGTAGAAGTAGGTTCTACAGAGCAGTTGATCTGTTGATTGCATTAATTTATGATGAAATTCTGGAAATTGTGCAATCAATTGATCAAGTTTTTTTAATCTTTATTCTAATATCACAGATGTCTAGATACCAGATGTTCTGTATAGAATTACAGGAAAAAAATGCGGGAAATTTTGTTATTTAATGCACAAAATGGTGTCTTGGAGGGAATAGGGGGGACGAGAGGTTACAGCTCAGCTGACTGAGAGCGCCATTAATGTTTACATCCTGCACGAGCCTCTCGTCCATGTGTAGATGCTTCTGTGTACTGTAGTCCTTCTGCACGATGACATGGTTGACAGATAGTAAAAGTAGTTCCTACATGAAACTGCTCTTAATGAGCTCTGCGGAATGTCTTGTGTAACCAGGTGATGATTTCTGGAAAGAGACGTTGCTGTTGAGTTTTTCAAACGTACTTTTTTGGTGCTTTCAACACCACAAACTGAGTACCTTCCCTATGGTCGATGTCTCCAAAACTTACACCAAAACAATCTAAATGGATAAATAGCACTACAGGCTAAAGGAAACATATGTGAATTTGATTTTGAGGTGAACTGTGCTATTAAAACTTGCAAGTTCAACACACAAAGTGATTCTTTTGCCTTTTATATTGCTGTAGTGCCGTGTGTTTCCTGGATTTGTTTTGGGGAAACACTGCAGGTTCAATGTGTGTTCATGAGTCTTTAGAGCAGGACCATATAGAACATATACAGAACATAATGTCTTACAGTTTGGAAAGAATTTTAAAGTCAAAGCTCAAGCTGCTTAAAGGGAAACTTCAAGGGTACATTGGGGGTTCAAGGTTCCTGCTTTTTCGTTGGCTGTTTATTTTATCTAGAACTCTGCATCCATCAGATTTTGATGGCTCACTGAATCCATCGCTGTTTCTGCTGATAACCACCCTCCCGTGAGGTTATAAGGGCCACTTTGTCATGTATAATTCCAGGTGACAGGTTTTCCGTCTACCTTGCTGTTGTGACCAGACGCCTGCTTCCTTCGCCTGAATAACTGCTGAGGGAGGTTTTTATTCCCGCCGGTGAAGCCTTCAGGCTGTCAGAAGAGAATGTCGAGGTGGGTGACCACAAACATCCGTGTGCCCGCAGGAGCACAGTGTCACACATGTATCACACAGGGTCACGTTATCTTCAAAGCCTGTCGCCTCCAACATGTGATATGACTCAGACCTAAAAGAAAAAAAAACCCACAGCAGACATCTTGCATTCCTGGGCCCATTCCACAAAGTACAATAACTTCCTTGAATTCTTCGACCCTCGACGGCGGAGCCAGGGCACATCCTGTTGTCCTCGCAGCACTTCCTGCTCATGCGGCTTAATCAGTCCTCCTCGTTGCCATGGCCACTGGAAAACACTGTACTTATGCTTAATATGCCCGCTACCAGGTAATGCTTGGATGATAATGGCGTGAAGAGTAAAGAGATCTGGGAGGAGGTTTTGTTTTCAGGCATCAGTTTGCAGCTGGCTGATGATCTGTGTAATTTCAAAACCTCCATTTACAATATGAGTATGATGCATATTCACATGATAAGTTCAGATCATTAATAGTTGTTCTGGTTGTTTTTTAACTTCTTAACACCCATTTATCATTGTTTGATTCCCTATTACAAACTTTATTTTTGATTAAAAAAACATCTTATTCCGCACTGATTGCGAGAATAACATATATTCTGTATCAGCTTGTTGTTGTTTTCTGCATAGAAGCAACATGATGAAAGACTGAGTGAAATATTCAAAGCTAAGGCTGCGTGTTTTCATTGCTGAACCAATACATCAAATGGAGATACTTTAGATGTCTTTGTGCATCAATTTATATATACATACTTGCCTCAAATTCTTGTTCCCTTCTTTGAAGACAGCTGGATCTTATGCCTCTGTTTTTTGTTTTTTTTAATTGAGCAGGGTTTACTAGGTTTATCTACAAAATAATTACTATAATGATAGGGTAAGATGTGGATCCGATTCAGATTTAAACATCCTACCAATCTTATTCCACTTTGCATCTGTGGACTTGGTTTAGCAGCACTAAAATACTCGTATTGCCAGTCCTGATGTCAGTGATCTGCATTATAAACATTATACACGTCACGTCGCTCTGTGAATTTGCTTTTTTGGATTTACCTGCTGTATGAAATAGGTTATGTAAATAAAGTTGCGTGACCTTGAGTGCTATTCATGCAAGACTTAATATAAGACAACTTTTTATTCATATAAGCCTGTTAAAAGTCCTCCTCACTAATGCTAGGAGCTCTTTTAAGGGCTAAGATACTTTGTGAATAACTTTTATCTCTACCAAGATCGACTTTTAACTTCAAGCGGGAATTGCTCAACGTAATATTTGGTGCTGAAGGTCTGGAATAATTACTGGGATATGGTGAAAAGATTATCCTATTATTCTGTCTTCTACTCATTTTGGGGGGGGGGACATCTCTCAGTTGGGAGCCGGCTCCCATTGTTCACCTAAGGGCATCAGCTGATGGAGCCAACTTGCTCACATCCGACACATGACTACAAAATTCATCAAGACATAACAGACATAACAAGGTATCTTTGGAAACTTTGAGGTCAGGGATCATTGAGGTTTAGGAGTCATTAATGGAAGGAATTTTGTTTACCCAACTTGAACATAATTTTATTCTCTCTGTCTCTTTCATTGTTGATTTTTAAAATAGATTGGAGAGAGAGAAGTGAGGAGCAGACCAGTGGAGGCATAAGCAATGCAGGTCCACTGAAATAAATTTAGGTCAGGTTTAGGTGACAAAACCACCTCGGTTAAGGTTAAGGAAGGATCGTGGTTTTGGCTAAATGTTTATGAAGACGTCATGTCTAAAGTCACTGCTGTTGTTTTTCTTTTCCCTTTTCTTTCTTTTTCTTTTCCTTCTTCTTTTCTTTCAATAACCTTGAACAAGTGCTGTGCTATCTTCATGTTTTGTTTTGTACAACAAGTCTCTGGTGTGCGTGTTTAGTATTTGAGAAATTAGCTGTTCATCCTGAGTTTCAAAATTGTGTCCGATTTATATTAGTCAGTAGTGCATAAATGTGTGTTATGCCTATATAGATATGCTTGTGTATCAGTTTTTATATTTTACAAACCCAAATTCCAAAAAAAGTTGGGATGTTGTGTAAAATAAATGTAAATAAAATTTAAATGATTTGCACAAACCTTTCGACCTATGAACCAAAATTTCCAAACAAAAACATAGACAATAACAGAGACAATAATTATAGAAAGAAAGGAGAAAAAAGTAGACAAAACAAATTATTTAAAAGGAATAATAAATAACAAAGAGTGAGAATAAATTCTAATACAAATAAACATGGCCACAACTGTAGGATAAGTCCAGTTTGATCCACCATTTACAGTTTATTCATTCAGCCATCCCCCGAGTATTGACAAGAAAGAAAAAATAATTAGATAAATAAGGCATTAGAGTGTTCAGTCCTCAGTTAATAGAGAATTTAATCTGGTTTGTCTCAAAATATATTTGGTATTGCAAATAGTTTGTGTATGAACATAATTTAGAGGAGACAGGATTTGTGTTTGTGTCGATGCTGGAAAATAGAAAAGTGGTATTTTTCCATGTTTTGTTTCGTACCATAAGACTCTAGTGTGTCTTTCTGCTCAGTATTTGGAAATCTGTCGTTCAGCCAGATTTCCAAAGTTTTGCATCATTTTCAATAGTCTTAAGGGCATGTACATGTATGTTGTGCCTGTGTACATATACTGTATACAGTATGCTGGTGTATTTGTGGATGCCTGCATAGTGTTTGGTTGTGATATGAGCAATGCAAGAGGCTTGCATCAGCCAAGAAAATATTTGTTGTGGTGCTTATCTGCAAACACTGAACTCAGAAGACCTAAACAGCTTTCATCAGGGCTGTTGCTCACTATTTTAAAGCCTGTAATAGTTGTATACTGTCATTTTTGGACGAGTGCTGCGTTCAGCTTGGTTGGTTTCATAACCACATACTCGCTGCCAGCCCAGCGTTCACTTGTCTGCTTCCAGCACGGCAGTCCTGGCCAAACTTTAATCCTACTTTGTCAGAGAGAGAAAGAAGGAAGGCGAGCGAGCTCTCCTGGGTATATCCTAACCCCGGAGGGATGCATTCAATTCTGCTTCCTGCACTGCTGCGTCTTTGCAAGAGTCCACAAGCCAGAGGAAATCAAGACTGGCAATAGGCCCGTTTAAAGGGATGTTTAGCAGGTCAAAGGATTTGTCCATTTAAAAAAAAAAAAAATCTTGCTTTATAAAATAATTTGTGGTTTTCATCTCATTTAGATGATTTTCGGGCTTATTTTGTAGCTTTCACTCCTCATGAACTCCACCTGCAATTATCCTGTCACTCAACGCCAGCCTTGAAAGCAGAGCAGGGATGTTACAAGCCCTCATACCCTGATGGGATAAGGATGAGTGGCCATTTGGAATGGACAGAGATAGCAGACGGAGGTGGCGGTGCATGACATCATGCGTCAGGAAGGTGATACTGCCTCTGGCAGGGGTCGACCCGTATGCCAGCCGTCTAAACGCCACGCCTTCGCCTGCTGCCTGTAAACATGTTGGCTGACACCGACTCTCACTGCATTATTGCAGGAATGATCAGAATTTATTTGGTTTTGTTTTATTAACCAGACAGCTGGGATCAACCTTGCTTGGAATGGGGATTAAACTTTTCCTTTTTACAGCACATATGATTATTTTTTCCAGTTAATTGTAAGGTTATGTCACAACACGACTGACATTTGAGTCAAAAAGATTTTGACATTAAGCTGTAACATTAAGGTGACGATGAGGGTATTCGTGACTGTACACTTTTCCTCGTGATTCATCCCGTATCTTGTCATGCTGAGGAGTTTTCACGCCTTCTGGATCAGCCGTATCAGATGGCATACCGGATGCGTGCGTCTCGACGAAGCCATAGTTTTGCTCTGATATTTTAGAGATCAGGTTGTTATCTGAAATGCCCCTACACAACCAATCCCAAACATACATAAACAACACCTTATTGCTGCAACAGGAATGTGTGCACACTCCAGTTTTGTTTGATGTGACGTTTTTAGAGTCCTGGGCACCAAATACTTCATATACCTCTCTGAATGTACGTCATCATAATGTATCAGTATCAAATTCTGCTCTGGTTGCTCATAAAGTCATGGAGGTAGACAATCATTGGAGGGATCTCTTATCTTAGATGGTGATGAAATCACTTCGACTCTACCTGTCACATGGACTGTGCTGTCTGTCAGAGTCCAGGGCTTGTATGTATAATGACATTCAAAGTGCAATCTATGCCTTTTATGTAATTACATGTAAAGTAAAAGTCCTAAAACTGAGATGTTATTTTAGCGATACATGAACATGCATATGTGTTTAAGTCTGAGCTTGCCAATTGACTGCATTTAAAGAGAGCTTTTCTTTATCCTTTCAAAACTAAAAATACACAAGCAAAACTGTAAGGAACTGATTATACAGAGTCTTTATCTCTTCCAATATAAGCTGCTGTCATTAGCATACCTGGCTAAACAGCTTATTTCCCACAGTAGCAACTGAGCTTTACCTCCGGTGCTCAGGAGCATTTCGTAAAGTAATTAGTTTGTTAGCATCTTTGCCCTGCGTGGAAGCTGGTCCTGGATACTATCAGAGTTTAGGCTGAAGTTAGCAGCTCTGCCCTGTGAAGTTTACACTCCAGCAACTCCAGCCCAGACCCCGGTGGGTTACTCTTTATCCTCGTTCATCCGTTCTCTTTAAGTAAAATCATACTGTTGGTAATTGTAAATTGTGAAGTATTTAAGCAAAACAACTAAATAGGTTTATGGAAGAATGGAAAGATAGTCTGATCTTACATTTTCCCTATCATACTCGGAGTACTACACCATCATGTAAGTAGCTATGAAGTGCAGCATTGCTGTTTTTTCCATCTCATGGTATGGCGTGACTCGATTTGACTCAGCTCGCTTTGAACCATCTTTTTTTGGGTTTCCAAAGGCAAAAGTTGTGAATAGTACCTGCTATTTTCTTTTATCATCTCCAGGGTATCTCACAGAATGACAGTGTACCTGTGAGCAAATACATTACCCTAACTCTGCTAGGTTATTTATTTATTTATTTCACAATGTCAGTCCTACGTAATTCACCTTAATTAATTGTTTACTCACGATCCATTTTCATCTGATCGCCTTGCTCTTCACTCCCCCCTCACTTTGTGCGTGTGGAAGAGACTTGTTGTTAATGATGTAGCCTGTTAAAACAATCGAAACCAACATGGAACAGAATGGCATCAGCACCAACTTGGAGGACTTACAAGTTTTTACAAAACAATGGCATGATGTAGGCATTAAAATAGAGACTCTCTGTGTTTTTTCTGCACTAAGCTTCATAAAAAAGAAAAGATCTAAGTGGTCATTCAAGACCTCAGTTGATGTCACTGTTTATTTTCCTGCCTGAAATTTGGCTTGCAGCACAGCAAAACCAGACAATGTCCAGCGACCTTTTCTGAACACTGTGTGCAGGCTGTTAATTTAAAAAAAGGAAAAATTTATTTTGTGCGCCATGGACTTATTCCTTTTTCTTTTTGTTGTGGTATCGAAAGAGGTATCAAGTATCTATTTTTTTTTATAGTGGTATTGTATTGAAGTTTGAAATTCTGGTATATTCTCCCATAGCAGAACACACAGGTGAGAGGTAGAGCTTGATAGAGTGAGGGGAGATTGACCACTTGTTAATCGATCGTGGATGGTGTTGTTCTCTTGGGCAAAATATGTCGCAAAATATACTTGTGTGGCTGGTAACGTACCTGTACGGCCCATCCAAGTAAAGTCTACGTGTGGGAAACACTGACTTGGTTGAGGTTCCATATGAGTTAAGCCGATATTAAACTGTGGAGTGAAAACATTGCTGACCATCGATTGCATACACCAGAAACGTTTTCTACAGTAGCTTCCTGGTTTATGACACACTGAATATGCGCAGTAGAGTTTCTCACACTGGCTCAATAGTTCCTCTGTGTTTATGTTGTGTTGAAGATGATGTCACAGCAGTTTCACCCAGCGTAGCTATGAAGGTCGGCTAATAATCCTGCCTAAATTGAGGGGAGGAAACGAAATTGAGAAAAGTACCTGGTTCCAGCGCGTCGAGTCAAGTCACCAGCCATGACGCGTCATCTCTGCAGGCCCATTGCTGGTTGATTCAATGTTGGAGGGACCTTTTCTGTTTGAGCAGACGTAATTGTAGTCCTTATTTTACAACACTTAAGAATCACTTACTGAAGGTTACTTTTATCTTCCCCGTACGAAGCTTCTAAGAATTGTTTGACTCATGAGTTAAATTGCCAGAATATTGTTACAATGATTTCTTAAGTATTATGTTTATGGGCTCTGATGAAAGACATTTCTGGCTCACATCCATTGTAGTTAAAAGTATTATTGCCTTTACATACCTTTAGTTTCAGCAATTAGATCTGAGCTGCACTGCTGTAAAATTTGATGGGCATCTATCAGAGGAACACAAAGAAGAGAACGCCAGATTCCAGGCTGCGTTTATGAACATATGACATGTTTAAAACAGATGAAATTTGTGAGTGTTTATGATGTTACAGTGATATTTTTTTTTTTTAGAAAAAGTGCTCCACTCTGCACTGAACTGTGCGACACCGTTTATTGGCTCTAACATGATCGGCGAAATCCTCTTTAAGCCTCTTCCCCTCAGCTCTGCACGCTCATCAAACTTCACTGAAATATGTTATGATCTTCTAACTGCTTTCCCCAACAGGGAGGCATGTAAGGAATGCTGCTTAATGTCACCGGCTGTCAGTCCGACTTAACGCGAGCCACTCTGTAACGCGGCGAATATGTTAAACCCCGTGATGTCATGGCGTGAGAGTCGGGAAAGAAAAACTGCCGGCACGCGATGTTATTAATAGAGTGATGTGCGTGTGTGTGTCTGCAGCTTGAGGAGCAGACATGGAACAGATTTGTCTAATCAGAGCTCCCAAAGGTATTTTATTAAGAGGTGCAGATGTGTGCAGAGATCAATGCAGATTAAGAAGCATATGTAAGACCTCATGAAGGAATCTTCACTTGTTGCAGTCAGAGAGCTGTAGGTGGGTATTAAGCTTTTAAATTTAACACATACTGAGTTTGTTTCATGGTTTTGTTGCTTGTTTTCACGTCCAAAAATGTTTCCTTTTAAACTAAGATTAAGTTCAGATTCAAAGTTCATTCTTGACTTTGGAAACAGCAGTTAACAAAAAAATCTCACCACAAGCAGAGCTCAACAAAAAAGACTGTCATGTCGGGCAACTAAATCTGACAACTCGACTTGACTTTTGACTGGGAAAGTGAAAAAAAAATAATGTTGACTAATGCATAAGGTCTATTTAGTACCTTTTCTTGAGCTTTCATATCTCACAATGTTCATCAGCAAATTTTTGTTCATGAAGATCATGTAACATGATCGAAAGCTCCATAACAGCTACTAAATAGGCCTTTGTGGTGGTATTTTTTGTCAAGCTGAAATGTAAGCAATTAAGGTAGCACATCTTCACCAACCTCATTCCCAATCATGACCATAAGTTCTGACTAATTCACAAATCTAAATTGGTCTGGAATCTCTCAGTTCATTTTTGATTTGCAAGGAATTATTGTTGTCAAAGGGCGCAGACCAAAATGCATCCGGATGCAGTTGTATGGACCTACGACCAATCAGATCAATGAAACATCACCAACAACCAATGATTCATTAATTCATATGTGATAAGCACAGCCTGTTTGACAGTTTAATCTGAGTTTTGTGAGCCTGGTGTGCTGCACTTTAAACAAGTGACATTACTAACATATGACTTTTTAAATCTGGACAGTGACACTTATCTCCCATTCATCGTATCAAACCAGCCCCATATTTAATTAACAGTTGTGATTGGCGCAACCAGAGCCAAGACTGGTGGAACTCTGTCTGAACAGGCTGACTTGTGTGTATCAGTGCTGAGCCTTAGGTGTATTAATAGATCCATGCACTGATCTCAACATGAGATTGACCCTTCAAAGTAAAATTTGCGATGAAGACAGTAATGACCACAGTATTGTGATAATGCGGTTATCATTACAGCCCTAGTGACCAGACGTATGAGCAGATTCATCTGGTTGAAGCTAACAACACTTCTACACTGAAACTGGACTATTTGCTTTTGAGTAAAAAAAAATAATAATAATTGTGTACATATTTTTTGATGCCTTTGTGCAGGATGATCTGAATACATTTGGTTGGTCATTTTGAATCTAAAACACAACAGATGTATAAACTTTGAAGAAAACATTCAATATTAATTTACTTATTTGACCACTTGGGGGCAGAGTAAAAGGTTGTAAACATAATACTGAAATACTGACATATTATCACCTTATAAAGTTGTTCTGTCCAGGAAATGTCTGGCTCTTTAGCTGCTAAATGCTCCACTATGTTCACCTGGTAGTTGTTAACTTTGTCTCTCTGCCCTTTGGTGCAGAGCAGGTACTGTGAAGTGAGTTTAAGAGCATGTTCATACAAATCAGCTGCTTGCTTAGTGGTGAGACTGAACCACAGCAGTAAAGTTGTGAGTGTATAACAAAAACAATGAGATGAAAGATGCTAAAATGCTCTGCAGGGCTGAGGTGAACTACTGTACAGAGTCAGTTGATAAATCATAATCTAATTATCTTACCCATTGTTAATATATAAAAAAACAACTTTAAATCAAAACACTGATGACTGATGCATTGTGTTCAGACACTTCAGGTTCACAAATTTAATGAACATTAAAGCAATCCAATAAAAAAATCATAATTTGAACTTGAAAATAGACTTAGGAGTCAGTTTACACATACCTACATCTGTTATCAGTGTTTTACATGTGTACATGGTCATCTGGTTAGTATAGAAAGGTGTACATGCGGACGTATGATATGATATTTGATAACAAGCTGCTCATCAGGTGATAACAATATGTGCTGGAGCCATCTTCATCGAGGTTAACTTTGTTTTACTGGATTTTACATTAGCTGCATGTGCCAAAGGTCAAAGATGCGAAGCAGAAGACGGGAAAGAGGCAAACAAACCAAAGGCATCATCAATGTACTAACAACTTATAGCTGCACTATCAGTAGCAGGGGGACAGGGGCTCCTCATCCAGAAAATGATTTTCCACTGCATTTTTTTTCTTCCAGAAATTAATTATAGGTCAGTCAGTCTATTCTCTAAACCTTTCAAAGTAACAAACATTAATAATCAATATTTATTTTTACAGTCTCGGTTCTCAGAAATGAATATTTGTGAACTAAAAGTAAAACTAATATTAACATTTAGGGAAATAAAACTCAAGTTGTAGCAGATAGTTTACTTTCATATTTAGCTAAATGACTAGCTGCATGTTTTGCCTCTGGCATTTACTGATAAGAAATAAATGGGCAGAGTTTCATGACACTCAGAGCTTTATGAATCTGCATTTAACAAAATGTATCATTAATGCAACTGGTTATCACAACCCACCTGTGATTATAAGCTAGACTTTGAAGAAACAGTAATTTGAAGGAGGTTACTAGTAAAAACGTTTTAAAGAAGGCCTCTCTGCTTCACCCTGTACAAATTTATGATTGTCTCCTTGTCTCGTACCCTCTTCATGTAACATAATCTTGTCTCAGTTTCTATCAAAACTGTCTCAGATTAGTTTATAAAATAACCCTCTTATTCCCTGCCCTGGAGGAGCTCATGAATGTTTACTGTAAAGCAAACTGACAAGCATAGTGGTTCATAGGAGGACGCCTGCTGTGGCATGCAATGCATGCAGCGTTGAAGTGAAATTTGGTGATAATGAAGTGATTCTTGATTTTTATCAAAGTTTAACCTTCTCAGGAAAATGGCTCAGGTCTAAAGCATTTAGGACAAACACACGTATCCACTGATATCTGGGTTGGATGCACCAACAAGTCTACATTCTTGCTTTGAGGTTGATTTGAGGTGATGACTGATGAACCGACTGTCAAATCTCACCTGAACATCCGCACTGTAGATTAAAAGGGATAGTCCAGGTTATTTGAAGTCGGGCTGTGTGAAGCACTTATTCATAGAGTCCTGTCATACAGGATACACACAGGTGACCTGCAAAAACATTTTGGAACGGATAAAAAATATATTTATATAAATATACAGGTGTGGACACAGATAAAAATGAACAATAATATTTTTTTCCTTGGATAAATGAGAAGAGTGAGTGATTGGGCAGTATTTTACATTTACATTTACATCTGCTAATATAGTAACATAAAGTCTAATCAGCCAGCAGGATTTTATTGTGAAAGCTTACAACACAACCTTTGAACCCCACATCCTGCCAACAATGGGACATCACTGTTTGATCTGACATCGATGAAGTCTAGCTGATTGCCAAAACTGATGACATAAAGGCAAAAATAGCCAGTGGAGGATGCCAAATTGTGGACAATACATCGTCAGAGGCCAAGTTGGATGTTTGGGAGGATTTTGGTGCACTCAAAGATGTTTTAAGTGGTTTTCCTGCTTGTAAAAGGTTTTGAAGAGTATTAGCTTTTGATAACTGCAAGCTAGACTCATCATCACATCCATAGCTGCAGGGGTTGTGCCAGTTCATTGTGTATGTGTGTTTAATCACAGGTTCTCACAATTTTGGGCATGTTGACAGCCATCTACTGTAGGTAATACACTGACTTATGGATAAGTACATCATACAACCCCACTTCATATAATTTGAACTACCCCTTTAACGTGACTTGGCATCTTTGAGCTGGACTACATTAGAGTAAAACTTTGAGTCCT
Organism: Lutjanus campechanus; assembly: GCA_027495735.1. Classification (NCBI taxonomy): domain Eukaryota; kingdom Metazoa; phylum Chordata; class Actinopteri; order Lutjaniformes; family Lutjanidae; genus Lutjanus; species Lutjanus campechanus. The sequence goes on along the minus strand of JAJHUR010137488.1, from coordinate 19,094 downwards.
TGTACTGAACTTGTACTGACACTTAGCACTTAACACTTAGCTACAACACTTAGAGGGAGTGTTTTGTTATGAAAACCTTTTTGCCCATAGCAACATTTTTTCTCACCTTTCGAAACCGAATGAGAAATACAGTAGCAGTCAGATCAAAGTCGTCCTTAGCTCAAACCTCAAACATAACAGAACCTGTCTGCCAGTCATTATAGCTTGGCACACGTCCTTGTCCTGATTGCAGAAACCATGCTGAGGCGGAGCATATGAGTGTGTTCCAGTTGAACCTGAAAAACAAGCAAACAGCAAAACACCAGCAGAGCCAGAGATTGAGAGCGAGGGCGCAGGAAAGTGGTGGAAATGCTCATTGTTTTTAAGTGTTAGAAAAAACTTGGTGTTTCTCTGAGTCACCAGTCTGCTGGGACGCTCGTTCCCTCTTTTATTTATTACCTGTATTCTTCGAAAGGCCCTCGATTTGGAGCTCTCGCTCCTCTGAGCACGGTAGCTGTTGTTGATTGGTTGGGGAGTGGTGAGAATGTTGCTCTGGCTCATATGCCAAAGTCCTCAGGGCATCCATAGTTCAAAGAGATTGAATTCTCACCAACTTAATGCTTGACTGCCTTTGTTAAGGATTAAATAGGTGTTTCTGTGGAACTTCTTAGAGGACAGTTGAAGTTGAAGCTGTCATACTTTCGTGTCCTCTTATTCCATAGTTCCACAATTTTAATATCCAGGCCACAATAGTCAAATTTTGATTGCAGATTGAATTAGCATAAGTGTCGAGTGGCCTTGTTCAGGACAAAAAGATCCGTCTTTGGAATCTCATGAATGAGAAGTGTAACTGAAGCTGCAACAGTTTTGTGTAATTGTAGTTCCAACCTTGTTTATGTTTATATGCTGCTGCTTGTTTTGAGAGAAATGTAATGCTGCCTGGATGAAAGTTTGTATAAATATAATGAGGAAGCGTTTTTAATTAATGAATCTGCAAAGCAGCAAAATGTTCATAGTGAACATATTTGCAGGCGAAATTGGCACTAGAGGCTGACATTTTTTCCGAATCCCACGGGAATCCCAAGTCCCGCGAGATGGGAGTCAGTTTCACTATTGATCACAGGACTGGGACAGGACAGGAAAAAAGTTAACAGGAGCAGGCAGGAGCAGGAAGCATAGTAACGATAGGTTAGCTTTCTTGCAGCCACTTGACTGTGGATTGACGGGAATGGGATGGGACAGGAGCCATTCGCCTGGGATTGGGATGGGGCAAGACTTTTTCTTTTCCTCTGTAATGGTATTTGGACAGGACAGGAGTATTTTTGTGGGATGAGACTGGAGTGAAAATCCACTCCCTGTGTCATGCTCTAACAGAACGCTCGTCATTTACTAAGGGTGGGAGAAAAAAATTGATTCTTTCAAGTATCGCAATTCTTTTTTTTTTTTAAACGATTCCTGAATAGATTTTTTTGATTGCTGAATCAATTTTCTCTATATATAATTAAATAGCACTTTGTGTGTTAGCTTGATGCTAACATATAATGGGAATTCCTGTTAACATGCTAATAGAAATTAGCATCGCCATCACAGTAAAATTATTAAAATGACATGTGCTCATACTTTAATGTATAAATTTCCTCTGATCTGTGGAAACAAACTAATAGCTGCTAACTCAGTTTGCTACAAATGACAAATGAACTTGAGCTTGGACTTATTTTTCAGACATGTCCGTTGAAAAATGTTGAAAAACTTCTTTTGTTAGTCTGTTCACTCTTCCAACAATCACTGACTCTGGTTTGGTTAAAAATCTTTAATTAACTGCATGAAAAGAGTCTCGCTCTGCAGGCTGTTCACTTCTCACTCCTCACCCAGCCCAGAGTGTGAGTGTACTGTGCCACTGGATGAGGGCGCATTGCAGAGCAGCGGCTGTCACTCTGCAGACATTACATCAGCAAAATAATATGACAAAAATCGGCCCAAAAATTGGCAAAAAAAAAGCAGCCAGCGATGGATTCAGCCCATCGTTGATAGGCGATACGTTCATCCAATCACTCCACCCAAGTAGTAGTTTTTACATAAAACTGCTCAGATCTAGTTCCATTATATTCAAGAGAAGGCAGACATCTCTACAGCACAATATCTCCAAAACTTAACAAATCACACCAAAACAATCTAGATGGAAAAGTAGCTCTACAGGGAAGAGGAAAAGTATGTAGTTTAGAGTTTTGGGTTGAGCTGTCCCCTTTAAGCACGAGACAGGCTCTGTTTACTTTTTCAATATGTTACCAAAAACACAATGTTTACTATATCCTCGTACAGTTTGGTGTGTGGATTACCAGGCAATTTCACAGACTTTTCATAGATTTTGATTTGGTCTAGTGAACACAATTACTGGATTTTCTTTGGAAAAATAACTTTTGCATTTTGCAATGATCAGTACAGACTGTGACCGTGGATCAGTTGAATAGTTGAAGTGTAATAAATACACACCTAAGCACACACACAGGATAACAGACTTCTGTGCAGTACAAGAAGATGACTATGCCAAGACTGGAAAAAAATGTTGCTTGTGAATATAATCCAGGGAGCAATTACATTTCCTTCAAAATGTATTTAGCAAGCTGTTTAGTAGCATATAACTGTAATTTCTGGAGACGGGGTTGTTTATTCCACAGCTCCACAATTTTAGCATTTAGGTTCACAAATCTCTTTACTTGATACTTTAATTTATGTTTATGTTCCAGTTTTAGCAATTTCCAGATATACCTGCCATATCCCCCTTTTCTGTTATGTTATTTTTGTGCCGCATGAGGAGGCTTTCATGTGCTATCTATATTTAAAATGATTAATCTAAGTGTGTGACGATTACAAGGCCTTGAAACGCAAGTCGGTGCAGACCACAGGTTTGTTTATGGCGAGTACACCCTTCAGAGGAACAGATTCATTTTGCATCTCGTAATCACAGAGTGTGGTGTCTACATCCAGTTCTGCAGTTTGTCAGCCGGAGCACACCCAGCACATACCAGTATGTACTATGTGGTAAACAAGGTGCTGAATAAATGCAACGACTGACCTCGTTCTACCGCAAAAAAA
>JAJHUR010137488.1:0-15087 GCA_027495735.1 Lutjanus campechanus | reverse complement strand
GGCTTCCTGTAGCTGTCAGTTTTTTACTCCTACCCTTGTGATAAACAACGTCTAAAGAGATGCCTCTCCTGATATTAAAGCCTTTTAATGCTTCCTATTATTGTGTGAAACAATTCAGTTACATCGAGGTCAAAGCTACAAAGAGAAAAAAAAAGAGGTCTGGCCTGTAATTGATACATCGATTGTTCCAATTCAAGTCAAAACCATCAATCAAACTTTTCTTTTTCCAGTCACAATATTCAAACTGCGAGGTTCTCCTGATGGAAAGTCTCCTGGTTATTTTACAGGAAAGTCACAATTCATTTTTTTAGCACAATACCTGGCTACTGTGTGAACTTTTGGACTCGGTGTTAAAGGAGCAGTATGTAGGATTTAGAGGCATCTAGCAGTGAGGCTGCAGATTGCAACCACCCCTCGCCTCACCCTCCCCTTCCAAGAGTATAGGAGAACCCGTGGCCGTGAAAAACACAAAAGGCAAGAGTCAGTGTTTGATTTGTCCATTTAGGGCTACTATAGAAACAACGGTGCAACATTGCAGCCTCCTTGGACCAGTTGCCTATGAAAATATAAAGAGGTTATTCTAAGGTGAGAAAAGGACACGATTCTTATTTTCAGGTGATTATACACTGATGAAAACTTATCAATACTTATCATTATTATATTCTATTTCATATTCTATCAATAAGTCCCTGTAAATCTTACACGGTTGACCTTTAATGAGAAAAAGCAACTTTCCAGTGGGATCCCATCCCATAAAACCTAATCAAAAGAATCTGATTTGTGCCTGAATTTTTTTTTTGAGATGGATGGATGGATAGACAGATGCATCACCAAGGATTATAGCAAATGTTGATACATGAACTTTACATTTTTTTTACATTATTAAAACTTTTATTCTCTATCATTTATTGTGAACGTATAGAATTAATCAAAGCTGTAAAAAAAATCACAGCTTTGTTTTCTTTTTATTAAAAAACCAACAGCCTGAAAGAGTAACGTGGCCAGGAATGACACCATTTTCCTTTGTTCCTGTGAATCCAACGTTTCTCTCATTACACTCAGTGTTTTTTGTTTACATATAGATGTTGTCACTCAGGTTCAATAGCATTGACCTTTGACCCTGCAGAAGTACTTCCAGGTGGGGCGTCTCTCGTCTCGCCCCGACACCGAGCAGAGACCTCCTGCAGCTACAGATAGATATTCAAACCCTAAACAAACAGTGATCTGACTGCTCAGAAATGCCGCGTGATCTCTGTGAACATGCCAGCTCAGTCATGCAAAAGCTGACATGCCTGAAAAATCAAAAACCACCTCTGCGAGCCAGGATGATAGTCCAAGTTTTCATCTATAACATTTCAATAACCATGTGTTTAATCAGCATTTCTGTATGCCACACCTGTCAGGTGAATGGATTATCTTGTTAAAGGAGAGGTTACTCTCTAACAAGGATTTTAACAAAGTTGTGAGCAAAATATGAGATAAATAAACCTTTTGTGTGCGTAAAAGAAGTCTAAGTGAACTTGTGGAACATGGGAGCAAAAACAAATGTTTTTATAAGTGCATTTATATTTTTGTTGAGTGTAACGACTACAATTATAACATGATATTAAATGGATCTTTACTCAAAGTGCAAGTGCCTGTTCACCAAAGCCTGGCACTGTCCAGTGTCCAACCCCACGGATTCATTTCTAATGCTCGTGCGTTCATAAAATTGAATATTTTTTTCATCTTAAAATATAAAAATGATCATAGTACAGCATATCAGTACTCGATGTATTGTTCATATTGACTGAAATAACCCAATTTTTTTAAGCAGACACTGTGGACTTAAAAAGTGACTTAAAAAAAACAAGTTTTGTCTAATTAGGTTATTATTGTTGTTTTAATACTTCCAATTTCTTACAAAGATGAATGCTATTTTTATTATCGCATACCAGAGTGAACTCACATGGGACATAAATGCTCTCAGACCTCCACCAAGGAGGCAGTTCACTGATGAGTGATGGTTCGGATCTCTAATTCTGGAAACATACTGCAGAATGCAGTCCTGACTGGCAGGAAATGTTTATCAACTTCAACAGCTCTTCATCTAACAGTGAGCTCACTGTGGGTGTTCCTTCTTGTTCCATTACTCCCTGCAATATTTCAAACTGATTCACTGCTGTTGTTGTGTTTCGCCATCAACACATTGCATTTCCTGTGACTACTTCATAATAAACGCAACTCGTGTTTTGCCAGCTAAATGCTTTTAATGTGAAGTGGCAGCAGTAGGAGATGTTTGATTTTGCATTTTTTGCAGGAATATCACAGCAGACACCCAGTTTGTAATACAATTAATATGTAAATATTGCAATACTTAAATCATTGGACATTCTGTGTGGCCTGCATGCTGCCAGTTGAACATCACTGCCCTGCAGTCTCCACATAGAAAAGCTGCAGTCAGCTGGCTCAGGGGAAATGCGAGACCTTTTTGCTGTTAGGTAACAGTGCAAACCACTGAGCCACCGTACCACCTGACAGCTCATTTGTCTCTTACATTAAAAAGGAGCTGATCAAAGTGAGTTCTGCACAATGATCCGATTGAATTCATCACTTTCCATCACAAACTTGCGCTGCTTGTGGCTGCAAATGCGGACAGTGTATCAGCCTGCCTCCTGATATGTAACACTCATCTGTGCCTCCAGACATCATCAGCTAAAGATCAGCTGTCAGGCCATCGTTGCCCAAATCTGCTCCATGTGTCAGAGGAATGTGTGCAGGACAAAGGCTGTGGCTTGTTGCATTAGTGAAGCTGGAAAGAAATTATCATGCCTCCCTCCAGTACCTCAGGAATGCTGGTGTGTGAACTGAGGGGTCACTGCGGAGCACACAGAACATGAATGTGAGGAATTTCTTTTTCCAAAATCCTTAGCAGGTGCCTGCAAGCACACTTACTGTACATGTAATCTTCCCTAAGGGCGACCGTGGCGCCCCTGATATCACGCAAGTCTCTGTGCGACTTCTTAGTCACATAATTCATCTGCTTTACCTGCGCTCTCCCGGCGTGTCTGCGTGCTAAACATGAATCCACAGTACGGGATCAGGACAACTTGTACAACTCTGTCTCATGTTCAACACTCCAGATGCCACCTGTGAAGTAGACTCCTAAAATATGGAAAACAGCTCCGTGATTACGTCCACCTGCTATGTGGAAAATGTTCCAGAGACTGAAGCTGAAGAAGAAAATGTTCACATTGCTTGACTCTTAAAAGAGTTATGCAAGTGAATCCATCCACGTTTTCCAGCTGATTTCACTCAACCTGAACGCAGCAGCTCATGGAAAGTTCTGCAGGGAGGTCTGTGGGCCGTAACAGACCAGTGAACAAACAAACTCGGTGCATTAAGATGATGCTGAGAGAGGCGACGGGCTGAGGAAGGGGATGCTGTTCACAGTGTGTCGGTGAATGAATGATGCCAAGTGCCACCTGCACTGGACAGACCCCACAAGCTGAGATAAAAGCTGATTTCTGTCCACACATTCAGTCTGTTTATGTGACTGAGTTCCAGTCAGTAGGCCAGGCATTACCGGGCATTACTGCCAAAGTTCCTGTTGTTCAATGCCATCTCTCCCTCCTCTTCCTTCGCCTCCTGTTTGTCTTCCTCTTGTTCTATCAACTATAATTTTTGGTCAGTAATGAGAGGTACATTTTTGGAAGGTAGACTGATTTTAACAAGTTTTTTTCAAAACCTATAACCAGGAGTTAATGCTGAAGATTAAAATGACAGAACTCATTTCTAAAACTGTGTTAATATGGTTCTCTTTTCAGTTTTCATATTCATTTTATGTTATTCAAGGATTCTACCAGGCCAAAACCTCCTGCTTTAAAGTCCAGTCGCAGAGCAGCCAAGTTCAATTGTGTCTCTGTACGCTGTAGTTAAGTTAATTTCTTGTCACACTGTGTGAGATGGGTCTCATATAATCCTCACAATTTGTGTCAGACTGTATGATAACAGACTGTGCAATCAATGTCCATTGCACTTTGTGCATACACGCCATTTCAGACACAATGCATTTTCAGCTGTGCTCGCTGATTCAGCGCACATTTGACTTGGTGTACGAGGACGTCGTGGAGAACGGAGCAAAATAAGTTAAGTTTTCAGAACTTCTAGTGGGACCATGTCATCTTATTGTTTATATATTATGCCGCTTTCCCTCAGAAGAGAAACATGACTTGGCCTGCGGAGCTATTTAGGGGGGAACACTTTGTAAACCATGTAACTATCTAACCTAAGCTGTCTTTATCATGTAGGCTGCAACAGTTATGAATGAATTTTTAATTTACTATATCCCACCATCCTGGTTGCAGGATGGTGAGAATTATTAGAATGTGAAGCATCAAAGGCCCTGATTGATTGACACCCTTTTCCCCTCTACATGCACTCAAAGATCTCTGCCTCTGATTGGCTAGTACTCATTGCCTCTGTTTGTTCGGTTGCTATAGTTGAGGCTATTTTGCATGGATATGATTACAGGTGTGTCTTGAGGTTTTGGCTTGTCCTTTGGTGTGCTAAGGACACAAAAAGCCTGAAAACCACTGGTTTCACCATTGCCATCAAGCTACCTGTTAAAACACAACTCATATACTGGTTTGGAAACATGTTACAAAAATAGGGATTTCTTCCCAAGAGCTTCATACAGGCGTAAACTTGTCATACAATTCAGGGAATTCAGACAATAATAGCTTTCCCTCCATTGTGCCTTCTGTGCCAGGCTCGCTGCCTCATTGCTATTGGCCACAGGTATTCATCATCACCATTTTTGACTGACAACCAAACATTTAATGACATTTTCACAGTTAACAGCTGCCAACTTTAATCTGGGATGGCCCCCAAATCGGACCTTAAGTCATGCCTCAAATCCTCATTTTTGTGATTTAAATCTGGCTCGAGTCCAAGTCTCAAGTCTGCACCGCTTTCCTACACACATCCACCACAGTTGGAAACATCTCAATATCAATATTTTCTTATCTGAGAGGAAGTAATTTAATGACCTACATTATTGTACAGTATGAACAGTTTCCACAGTGATAATGCATACTTCATATTATTTTATAGTTTATACATTACATTAAACTGATTCATTTTTAGCATTTTTAACACTTTCTGTTGTAGTAAAATCTCCATTCATAATCACTTTATAACTCTGTTCTTACACGTGCTTTATAAATTTAGACCATTAATGAGTAATTATTATTATATAAGTCATGTACAAGTGTAAAACATGTCCAAAGCTTAGAGGCGTCAGTCATCTCTGCTCCCTCTGGGCATCACCGGTTGCCCTAAACCTTCCCCGCACACCCTTTGACTCATTTACCCCCTCATCTACCACTGTGAGCCGCAGGATTACCCCAGTGAGAAGCTGTCTGTCGACGCCCGCGGCCCGTGGCGGCGAGGTAATGGAGCAGTTAAGAGTGTTTTGAGGTGTGTATCTGTCAGGCTGCGTGGCGGTGCTGCAGGCTCATGGTTCTGGGATTAGCGTGACCGAGGGGAGAAGGGGCTGTTTCCTTCTATTTGAGCTGACTGGGTGACCTCATTGTCAGCATACCATTAGCCTCTCTGATCGCCTCAGCAACACGAGAAGATATTTCATGGTATGGCCCCGAGAGCAGGACACTATAAAGTTTATTGCATGTGTTTGTGTAGCCGTTGTTTCCGCAGTGTCTTTGATGGTTTTAATCAGCCCACCGGGGACCTGAACTCTGTGACCTCTGGGTCCAGCTTTGATCCTTGGTGTTGTTGCCCAGGATCTCTGAGGGATGGGTCAGGAATTAGGAGAGTCAGACTCCTTCTACAAACAGGCGGCGTCACCAACACTCTGCCAAGATATTTCATGCTTTGCCAGGCCTTCTCCGAAGCCTGTTACCTAACTAAGGCGAGGAGGGAGGGAGGGAGGAAGGGGGAGGGCTGCCGGTGACACCAGCATCAGGTCAAGATGAAGAATGTGGATAACGCTGTTTTTAAGGATCTGCCTGCATAGAAGTCTAAGATAACAATGTTGAAATGGAGTCTTCTTGAGTTATAAACTCTTTCAGCAGGTGTTTTCTTTGGTCTTCCAACAATAACAACACAGAGACACAATGATGCTATCAGGTGAAAACATTTTATCTCCAAACATCAATATTTTCTAGACCTGCATGTATTCCTGTTTATCGTTGTTGGTATAACACAAAACTATGAGGAAACATGGGTCATATTTGTTTGAACATAGAATCTACTGCTTGAGTCTAAGTCACATTTATGGCTAAATATGACTCTCACTTTTTTTGACTGTGTATTTTCTATTACGGATAGTACCTGGCACCCCCACCTTTTTAGTGTCACCCCGGTCAAGGCTCCAAGCAAGCTGAGCTGATACTAAAAGGTAGACCTCTGGCGTGTGTTCAGAGTCAAAAAATGTATACTTCAAAGTTGACACAGTGTAGTTTACTGAACATTATATCACATTTGACACCATATAGACCATACCACCTTTTTAAAGAAGAATTTGAAAATGTAAATGACCGTTGTCAGTGCATGAAATCAATGATCTGCTGATCTTTACAAATCAAGACTCGATAGTCTAACAATGGCATAGCCATATTGGTTAAGGTAAATGGACAAAATTTGCAACCTTAGTTGTGCACCGGATTATTTCTTGTGCAAGAGCAATAACATCTTTGAGTCTCCGCTGGTTGCCTTGCAACGTCAATGTGATGACAAGACTTAATGAAGTTCCTGCTCTCAGCCAAGAAACAGGCTGCTCCTAAAATGCAGTGTGTTGTTTTTACATTTTTGTACAGATCGAACAAACAAGATATAACCTTGTTGACTAGTGAACGTTAGAGGTACAGGTACACAGATTTTTGTTACTTGTATTTTTGTTTACAGTTTTTGTGCTAAGCTAAGCTAATTAACTGCTTAATGTAGTTTTAAGTTTAGCAAACAGACATAAATATTGTGTAAATGATGTCATCTAACTTTCAGCAAGAAAGCAAATGAATGAATTTCCCAAAACATTGAAGTACGCCTTGAAAGCAGAGATTGTGAAGAATCTTGATTGACGTCTTTTTGGTAAAAAAAGAAAAGAAAAAAGAAGCTACCTGGTATCTAATAAACAAAACATGTTAACAGCGATGTTAGCAACTGAACTGTTCTCGCCATCCACAGGTGAACTGTATTGAACAAACACGGCATCAGCTTCTATTCACCAAATCAAATGAACTGAAAGAGGTGAACCTCAGTGAATCAAATATATGCAATGTTTTGGATTAGCTATGATTTTAAGGAATTTTTGTCTTAAATTACGGTTGCATCTTTGGAAGTGCAGATAATTGAGTGTGGCATGAGTGGAATGACTGTTGCGTTAGTCATGTTTATTTTACAGTAAATGCGTCTTTCTGTAGGCGTGTTTGGATAAAGGCAGAATTCAGGATAACGGCTTCATCTGATGCGATCTGTGTTTTCATATTTCTCACCTCTCTTGCTGTAGTCATACAATAACGCCTATTTTAGGCATTCATCTAGACCTCAGTCTGGTTTATTGTAACCAAGTGATAACATCAACATGGTGAAATGTGTTGAAATGAAAACAGGATTGCGGTGTGATCTCACCACAGCCAGACAGAAAGTGGCACAGTCAATTAGGAAGTGTTAAATCACACCACAGCATGCTCACTGTGAATTCACTCATTATTAGCAATATGTAGGTGAAAATGCCATATTAGGGAGAAATGTAGGCTGAGACACGTCCGCTGTAGCTCTGCTTTTTGCCCTCTTGATTCTACTTTACCCCCTGCTGCCACTGTGCACTCTAACCTTCCTGGACATGTTTTTTCTTCTCTTCATTCATCTCTTTCTTTCAGCCTTTTGTCCCTGAGTCTTGTCTTCCTCTGTCCTTTTCAGTAGAGTGTCCTTGTTTCAGGTTCAGTGACCAACAAGCATTTAACACAATAGTTAGAGTCTGAGAAATAGGGTTCAACTTGGTTCCTGTGAAGGAGGAATCCAGTTCTTTCCAGTTTGTAAATGACAAAAAAATAGAAATGTTGTATTCTTAATAGGGTTTTATAACATCATTGTGCAGACAATCCAACGATTAAAGAATAATGGTGTTATTCTGCTGTGTTCTTGTTGTCAACAAATCCAATAAAGAGACCTAAACCTACATTGAATTGATCCACCTAACAGCCAAAGCCTGATGTAGCTTATTCTTCTGAGCCGTAGACCTCCGTTAATAATATATCTAAGGACTACTGAATTGTGCTGCAATAGTTATGATCAAAAAATGAATAAATCGTAACCCCTGTTGTCTGTCGGCATCTTGTCAATGTTAGTGAGATTCAGTATTGTGACAAAGTACCTGTGCTAATTATTAGATGCAAAACAATTCATTTCTAAGTTTCGAAAGATTGCGTCCCCACCCCCTCAAGTGCCTCACAGCGGTTTGGTCCCTTGCCTACCTAATGCCACAAGTCTCTTTTTTATATGCAAATTAAGCGACTAATGACAGACTAATGATCTAGTCAGTAATTAAGACAAATCTATTAAGAGGTAATTAGTAATTTAGAACAAATCTATTACTTTTATCTGTGCCAGACCACTTCCATGTGAGCTCATACGTGATCGATGGACCTGCATCAACAGCCACAGATATTATGTTCAGATCATCCCATTCTTGCGATATCTGAAGAACTCCTTGAGGGAATTTCTTGAAACGTTGCACAAATGTTCATTTGGACTCAAGGATTAACTGAAAAAATTATGGTGGTCCAAGGTCAAACTTGATTTGTTGGTGGAGACAAACAACTGTGAGGCAGGAAACCTGTGTTTTGACTGCTCTGTTTTATACGACCATCGACCGCTGACTTCTCACTCTTCTTAACTTCTTCTTAACTGGTTACTATGGGCCACAAGTGATCAACAACTGCTTTAATTTGAAATCTTCTTTCAGCTAAAGACAACACCTGTGGGGCTCAGGTTAATGTTGACAGAACTTTGCAAATCTCCGATGTTAGCATCAGTTGTGATGGCATTGCAGTAGGTGCTTCAACATGTGTTGCCTGGCGGGAATCTGCACTCAACTGAACGCACTCTTTTATTCTTGTAATTCATTTCCAGGCAGGCTGTAATCTCATTCAGCACTTCTCTGGCAGCAGCACAGCGTCTCCTCGTCTGCACTCGCACGGTGCGCCTCGGGCAGGAGACTGACAGCTTTTACTATGGTTATGGGGACGCGCTGTGTCTCCGTTGCTCTGAAACATTGTGACAACAGGCAACAGAAGAACAGGCAGACAGCACAGATGGAGAAAAAGTTGGAGTGGGAGAGAACATAGCTGCAGCAGTTTGTAGTGATGAGAAGAAGTAACCTTGTTCATTTTGTTCACTTGCCACAAGCAAACAGACTCATGAGTGTGTGCAAATAACATGATGGTGGTATGAATATGTCGCTGGCTACTAATTGTTTAGGTCAAATCATCAAACGGTTCCAAAGATGTTTGGAACACAAGTACTTTATTCTGTAGCATGTGGTAGTTTCTACTGTTTTTTGCTTATTGTTGCTGTTTTTACTGTTACTTCTTAAATTTTTATCCTGTGATGTGTGTTTGCCCTCACAGCTCCTTGTAACTGTGTTTTGAAACAGTTACTTACTTACTAAAATAACCCACCAGCAACAAAGACTTGAGTAACAAAAAAAAAAAGTATGTTTGGCTCAATGAAACTAAATATAAATTTGTTGGATTATCGGGCTAATATAGACAGTTTTTAAACAGTCTGAGAAGTAGACAGACGCATATAAAGAGGTTCGGTGACAATAAGTGTTCAAGCTCTTCCACTTAATCACCAGTCCTCCACCGCGCCTCCAACTGTCACACCATTAGTCGTCTTTCACTTCCTGGCTGTCCAAAAACAACACAAGGCACTCAGGTGAGGTGAGACACTGGCGTGCAGCAGCAGCAGCGTTTCTCCCTGCAGTCACTTTTGAAAAGTGACTGTTTTGATTCTGGTCTGGTGGTGAAATTGCTCCTATCTACAAAGGGAATTAGATTTTTTTATTTTTTTGGTCCCTAAACGCCTTGTTAAGAACAACAAACAAGCTGCCAAGATAAATCATGCCATGTTTTTAACTCACTAGTTCTAAAGGCTGACATTTCATCATGCTGCTGTCATCCTCACTGTGGCGTTCCCGAGGCAGATAAAGGGTCAAGAGACTAAGAGGGTGCAGAAAGCGATCTGTCCTTCGGTCTTATTCAGATACAGCCAGTTTTCATCCTCCTGTCTGTGGCTTTTGGCAAGTGAGAATGAAAGGGAAATTTACATTGATTTGTCCGGATGTCTGCATTGCGCTGGTCAGAGCGTTGATATGAGGTGTTTTACTAAGGAGATAAAAGAGCCGCGCCAGGCCACGCGGTGGACTCGAGAACATAACAACAACGAAGGGGAGCAACCGACAGGATACACTCAGCTAAACAAATATTACCGGTTCATTGATAAATGTGTCACAACACCATTATCACTTCCGCTCACTCTGACGGACAACGCAGCATTTTCCATTTTTACAATCTTGGAATGCCAAACAATCTTAAGGGACTGTGCCGGTGTTTGTGTATCTTCTGTCTCATTAATAACACACATTTGGAATTCACCTACAAAAAAATGTTTGCTTTGGAAATAGAACGACCCAGTTGCCAGACAAGAATATCAACACTGGACTATCTACAAAACCACAGATTACACAAGTCCTTCAAGTTAAATGACAAAGTATGTTGTTTGTAATTACCCTCTAGAACAAAACACAATTGTTTTCTGATCTGACATCTCTGTTGGAAGGTGGTAGGACACACTACTGTGCATATTCAGTGGGCCATGCAACCAGGAAGTAAACCCGTAACCTAAAAAACTTTTTTGGCTTATGCACCTGGTGAGAGACTCTCATTGGACTGAAGGCCACCATCTTTACATTCACTATCTAGTTCAATAATTCATCTATGCTACAGACAGAGAGAAGTGGCTGCAGACAAGTCAAAGTACCACATTTTTAAATTAATTTATCTTATCAGCAATATTTAAAAAGCCCTGATTATAATCATCATAAAATGCTTAATATTGGATCTGATAATCAGCCCTAAAGGGCACATGGTAATGCAGGTCTATGATGTGACACAAACTACAGCCTCCTCCATGTTTTTGTGCAGGGCTATGATACTCACTACTCGCTAGATAGTGAGGATGAAACCACAGTCCCCATAATTCACGATAAACCATGATAAAATTCCTAACAATGACAGTATTTCCAATATCCAAAACAATATTTACCATTATCAGTGCATTGAAAAAAAAAGACAGCAGTGACATAATCAATGGCATGCAGAAAATGACCAAAGCAGTGTCTGAAAGCATTTTTTCTTCACTATACTGAGCTCACTATGTAGTTCTTTGCATAAAAATCCCTAGATAATGAGTAGAGAGTAGTGAATGACTGAGTGATTTCAGACACAACCCAGATTTCTATCTTAATTGGTGCCATATACATATTTTCACCATGATTTGATTCATGTCCTGTCATGTCTTGTCCTTGACTTTGTAAGCAGTCACCCCACCTCAAAAATTTGATTTCAGCTGGAACTGGTGAGCTGAGTCACCAGTTTGTCTTAGTCAATCATGAAACATAGCATAAACATCTAGTTTCTACCAGGTGAAACCGGTAAGTCACATGCTTTGCAGGAGGGCAAATGTTCAGGTGCAGGGTTCAACAGTGTGTAGCATGTTATCATACTGCCTAAAACTCAAAAGATCAGGGCCATATTTTAATACATCTATTGAATTATTCTGAAATTAGGCTGTTTTTGTGTTATGTAACAAAATATGGAGATACTCTCAATGTACAAACGTTTGTGTGACTGACTGCTAGATTTAGTGTTGTCTTAGCTTTATTACGCCTCCAGTACAGCGTGTACCTACATCATCTTCAAATCTGATTCAAGTGTTAGGTGTGTCAGCTTAAGAATAAAACAGCACAATGTCCTGATCTTAATTAGCCTAATTAACCCACCTCTTTGAAATAAAAATAGCCTAAGAACTCTTGACAGTGGTTCTGTTGCTGCAAAAGCAGAGTACTGATTACATCATGGTTATCTTGTTCATCAAACTACTGAGGAAATAGTTGGCTTGTTGCTGCTCTGTTGGGATGAAAAAGTGCTTGGTTTCTCAGCTTCCGTTCGTCTCTCACTCTGTCATTGCTGGTGGTCTGATGCTGCTGGTGATGATGACCTGTGTGATCTGAAAAGTAGATGTCGAGGTCAGGGGAAACCATAAAATCTGAAGGATTTATACAGCCCAGTTAGGAGCCCAGGAGAGAAAATACAGAATTTCGTGACACAAATGATTGCATTATGCTGCCAATGCATACGTTGTCACTCGCCAAAGCTTGTTAAATTATTTGCAGAGCCAAGCAAGGTAAATGATTTATAGCACTTACTTTAAAGCTGGCTAAACAAGTTTGGTTGCTTTGTTGTTTAAGTATCATGGGCTTCATTTACCTTGATGTTGGGTGCGGCAAAAGGAGCTTCCTCCTAGACTAATTATTTTAATTTGTCTGATGTATACAAAGTTAAGCACAGTTAGATAACACGGCATTGATAAACTTACAATAGCAGAGATGGAGCTTAAAAAAATACTGCAAACTTTGACAGTTTTTCAGTGTTGATCAATACTTAACCACAACTTATCTGTTGGTGTCACTCACCAAAGTACAGTGACTGAAAGGAAGACAGAGAGCAGAACCAGTTGTCTGAGCTGTTATCACTAAATAAACTCTGTTTGACACAGAGCCAAGGAACCTGCTCAGTGTTCAGCCACACAAACAAGACTAAATTAAATTTGCACCATTTTTGTGACTCTTGTTTGTAGCTCTATCACCCATCTATGACCAGATTGCATTTAGTTTGATACAGACTGGATATGCAAGGTTTCCAGAGGATGATTTAAAATGAAAATGAAAATTATTTTGGTGACCTTTGACCTTTTTGTTAAGTATCACAATCAGCTCATAATTCCCCCTGTAAGGACGGACTTTTGTCCATAACTGACATCTTGAATCTAATTACTGAATTTCCATTGCATTTCCTGTTAATATTCATGCATTTAAGTCAAAATTAAATGAAAGATGCCTTTTTAACCCTTTTAGATCATGTCTCCAGTCATATTGTGCACCTTTTTAACAATATGTGCCAAAATGCCTGCGGTTTCTTCTTGTAAAACAAATTATAACATGCTTACAGTAAAACAAACAATAATATCATGACATTCACCCATCAAGCAGTCTTTAACCTTTAGCGGCACAGAGCTACGATTCATCAGCTAGCCAGCTAGCAGCAGCATGATATGTCAGGTTATGACATGTCTACTTCTCTATATTCAAATCAAAGTCCTCCCATTGTTATGTCCCACCTGCCTATCCAGTTTCACTCACAAGTACGTCAAGATACAGAGACACTGTCCAAATGCAGTTTCATCTGTATTACTACTGATGAAACACTGTCTCTCAGGCCGAGTTTCACTAATACAAAAAAAATGATCAAAACTGAATGTGTAGATGTCATTAAATTTCCCTGGAGGATTATCTTTTCCATTTTGTGTAGTCTGTGAGCTTTCCTGTATCATTTACCTTCAGATCGAATTGACAGTATTGTCCTACAAAGAAAAAGACCAACTTACTTAGAACTGCAAAAATGAAAAGTCCAGATCATGCTGAGACAACCTAAGAAACAAAAACAAAATATGAAATCATTTTAAACATTTTGCTTTCTCTTTGTAGAGTTTAAAGGGATAGTTCACATTTTTTTGAAGTGGGGTTGTATATGATTCTTACTGATAGTCAATGTATTACCTACTGTAGATTTAGAGAAGCAGCAGGAGTACGAGTGTAAACAATGTATCTTATGGACAGGGTCAGCAGCACCGTGTATTTTAGCCAAGTGTGCGCTGAATTTAGAATATTTTCACAACTTTATTTTACCGTCAGATGGCCTTTTCTGACAGTAAACCATGGTTATATAAGCCACATATTGCTCTCTCCAACACCATGGTCATATGATGCCCACTACGGGGTTTAGCTCTTTACTTTCATCACTGCAATTTTTTTTTTGAGGTGTCAATTTCGTTGTATTCCATTGTGTGATGTGTTTGAGATCAGTGCATGGATCACTTAATGTGTCTATGGATCAGCGCTGTCACGTGACAAGTCGGGAACACAGCTGCTGATGAGTTAACAAAGCCTCTGATAGGTCGACACTCAACCCAAGACATTATGGGATTGCCAGTGGATGCCTAACAACATGCTAATAACAACAACAAAAACTGGTTTCAACATGGAAAAATGGATGAATGACTACAGAAGCCATTCAGTGTTGGATTTGTCACTATGGATTCATTTTACCACGTCTCTAAACAACCTCAAGGCTCGATTACATTGCTTCTGAAGGGGAAACAATAGCACCATAGCCAACTTTGTAAAGCTATAGCACTAGCATTAGCATGAGCTTAGCATTACTCTTTCCTGGTCAGTTTACTTCGGGGCTAATCTTCACTTTTCCAGCATTTGTGACAGACAAAACTTTTTTATTTTTTTTTTATTTTACCTTTATTTAACCAGGAAGTCCCATTGAGATACAAAATCTCTTTTACAAGAGAGACCTGGCCAAGGTAGCAGCCAATCACAATAAAAAACCCACAATAAAACAACAAGAACAACTATCAAAACATAGTGGACCTCTCAAGAAAAACAAGCACATGTCTCCATCACCACATTCTTTATGATGCCCTTAAATTTATTAATTGATATGAGTGTTTCTAATCCAAGATCTTTCTGCAGATTATTCCAAGCCCATGGGGCATAGTGGGAAAATGCAGTTTTCCCTAAATCGGTTAAAACCCGGGGTACATTGAAAAGTAACCACTTGGAGGAGCGTAGCTGGTAACTACCAGAGCTGACACAGAGAAGGTTACAGAGGGAGGCTGGAAGTTTGCCCAATATTGCTTTATAAATGAAAATGTACCAGTGCTGTTGTCTGCGAA
>JAJHUR010137487.1:11077-35955 GCA_027495735.1 Lutjanus campechanus | reverse complement strand
ATATTTGCCACAATGGAAAGCTAGCAGGAATCAAAGTAAGATGTTAAGTCTATCTATATGTTAGCTCTGCTCTGTGTAAGAACCACGGACAGCGCTGCGCAGAGGCGCAAATTGCGCTCAGCTGCCAAACTTTGTGGGCGTGTTAGCGCCGGCATATGATTAGAGCAAATTCTTTTGAGGATCAGGCGCTAAAACAGGGCAGATTGCGTGCGCTAATTCTGAGCAAACAATGGCGCTATTAGCGGGAGCAATCCATTCTTTGAGGATCTGGCCCTTAGTGTCTTTGTTAGCCAGGGTGGCTAACAAAACACACAGACACAGAAGCCAACAAGTGTCCTTGCTAACTGGAGGCTAGAAAGACACAGAATACACAAAAGACTACGACTGACTTTGCTAGCTGGGGGAGCTAGAAAAACATGTGACACACGAAAGACTACAAGCAGCCTAGCCTGCCCCTGCAGGACTAGACTGCAGACATGCAGACTTCATGCTTTTAACCACCAGGCCCTGTTTGCAGACTGACTGCTGTACCTGGGGACAGGAGAGCACAGCAACACACACACACAGTGGCATGTAACAGGGGAGGGCATGTGTGAAAAAGTGTTGCAAACGTGCCCTCTCATAATGAGACAGTTTTAATCTAAACCTAGGACTGAAACTGTTGCACCACATGCATCATGGCTTTTGGAGCGCTGGTGCCCTTTTTGTTTTTCCCCACCCCTGCCCCACATATATCCTGAGTCCGCCCCTGTGCCTAACGATTAAAAAGTATATCCACAGAGGACAGATGATGGCTCTATTATCCTTGGCTGACACCAGTGTATTGTCCATAAGAACTGGATTTTTCACGATGAAAACTATGACTAAATATGGCTACTCTCAAGGAAGCAACTATGATGTTAAAGGGACAGTTCAGAATATTTGAAGTGGGGTTTTGAGGTATTCGCAGTTGAAGGCTAAGCTAGGTACTGCTGTGGACAGGATGATTAGCAAAATGTGTTTTATAAAAAAAAGTCAATAACGCTTTATGTGTGTGCTACATTTAGAATGTTTTCACCACTTTACTTTGCCATCTGACAGTCGTTTCTTATACAAGTTATATATAAACCAAATATCACTCTCTCCAAAGCCACCAAGCTCCACTGGTAAAATCGGTCATTTTATCTCACATGGGATTTGCTGGTCAACTGCTGTCTTGATCAGTTAGTTCATGTGTGACTTCAGTGTTGTGAAAGTTTAGCTTGGATTCACATCGATTAGTGCTCTTTTAAAGAAGAAGTGTGTATTGTATTGTTGTTATTGTATTGAGCTTTGATTTGGGGAGGTCTTTAGGCAGAATATGGCAGAAATGTTTTCTTTAGTGTATAATCACCTGAAAATAAGAATTGTGTTTTCCTTACCTTTGAATTATATCCAGGCTTGTGGAGTAACAGATTACAGCCATTTGAGGACAGACTTGTTTGTTGTTTGAGCTCGGTAAAATTGAGAGTGAGGCTTTTTTTAAAGTTTTGTTGTTGTGCCTATGAGGACATAAAGGATGCATATTTTACTGAAATGTCTTCCTTTTTTTTGTTGATTTCTTTTGAATATGAGAAACTTGACTTGTGCTTTAGAAAGGGAAACCCTTTTATACCGGATTTTATTTGTCAAGCTTGGAGAAGATGGCAAAATATTCTATTTGAGACCGAGCTGTAAAATGTACTGTAATTTTATATTGAATTGAAACAGTTTGAATACGGAAACTGTTCTGTAAAACCAGGAGAGCTGGGTGCTTGGTGTGCATGACACAAAAATAAAAGATATCCAAAAATATATATAATTTTTGTGTGAATTTAAATGTGCATAAACATGCATTTGCACTCAACAAATGAAGAGGTAGCTGGATAAACAATTAATAACACTGAAACAAACATACATTTTCCAGTTTCCTGATTTTTGGTATTGAGATACTCCAAAGTAAAGTAAAGTATCAAATTACATGACTTAAACATTATGATATTTAGATTACATTACTGACTACACTTTTTCATCTGTAATTGTATCAGAATACATTTTTAAAGTTACCCTCATGTATACCTATCTTAGATCTATCAGATAGAGCGGGTCTTCTTCCATGGAGGCTGCCATGTTTCTACTGTAGCCCAAAATGGACATACCAAACACTGACTCTACTCACTTGGAAGGGGAGGGTGAGGCTCTCCACTGGATGCCCCTAAATCTAATGCATGATTTTTGTCACCAAAAGAATTTACGATAATGTTAATATTGTGATATCTAAAGAAGATTATAGAGAAATAATACCATCGGTCCGGTCTCCTTCCATCACCTTCACTGTCCACATCTTTTTCAGTATCTTTACATCAGAATCAGAAATATTTTATTGATCCTAAGGGAGGAAACTGTTTGTTACAGTTGCTCCCATGCATATAGAAACATAGGAAAGAAAACATACATATGTGTGTATGATTATGTAAAAAAGAATATGCATTAAACTACTGCGTACGACAGTAAGTGTTTTAGGATGAAAGTATTATAAATAAAGGTATAGGCTGGTTAAAATGCACAGTATGAATAAATAAATGCAGTAACACTGTCAGTGTAAGCAGTTTATTGCAATACTGAATTATTATTATTATTGCACAGTGTGAACACAAGGAAAACATGTGAATGTAATTGGGACACAGATAATGATTTCCTGGGGACATACAGATGAGTTTGCTTTGTTGTCTGGTGCGCGAGCAGGTAAATGATAAAAACACAAACATGAAAGTGTATAAATCTTGTTTTTATAAGGAGATTTTATCAGATGAACTCTGCTTTCCCTTTGTGAAATCTGTCAGAAACAGAACCACTATTTTTTATTTTTAAGCTCCAAAAGACATTAACTCCATATGGGACCATCAGGTCAAAGGGTCAAACCAGCTGATTTGATCAAGCAAACATGCCGCCATGTATTAGGTCTAACACCTATATCCTTCATTATATTAGCTTAAGGCTGTTACGAGGTCTCCTGTCGATTGAAATCATTCTCCAGTATAGTGAGAACCAAGGCGGTGATTCTGCGCCTCATGGCTGTTTATCGTCTGCAGAGATAAACACTCAGTTAAATACCAAGCAACACAATTATTTTGATGTGGCATTCCACGGAAAATAAAAGTTGACTGTTCCCAGCGATTCAATAAATGATCAGCTGTAAAGCCTGTGTTTGGTGACTCATTTAATTGGCCACAGGGACATTATCACAATTAGTTAGCAGCTGACGTCTTCATTGTCAGCTGAGGGTTTATTAAACATCTTTATTATTGGGCTGCACAAGTGGCAATCAGTGGTCATAGCTGAATAAGCTGAGCACTGTTTCTCATATCCATGGAAACAGCAGAAGCCGTCATTTGCATACGGGAGAGTTTATTAATTCATAACCTCTCAGATGCTCCTGCAAATGAGGGAGTAGAAGGGAAAGGCTGACACAAGCCAACAAAGTCGAGACTGTGGAGAAGGAATGAGTTTTCAAAGAAGAGATACAAGAAGTGTGGAGAAAACTTCTTTTTTTTTCTTTTTTCAGATAAGAGAGTCCTCTACCAGCCGATAACAGCGAGGAACAGAGCGAGTGGGGAGTAAAAGCTACTATATTTAGACGGAGAGAATGGCTTTCAATGGATTTGCGTCTCCGGCGGCTTTATAATCCGAACCACTGCCAATATTAAGAAAGTGCCAGCCATCCGGCGCTTGAACTTTGAGATATTATCACCAGGAGAAAAAAAAAATAAAGAGGAAAAAGTCATATGAGCCACAGATAAAAAAATTAAAAGTCGGAGTTGGAGCCAGAAGAAGTCCAGCTTGCTGAGCTGAATCAATAATTCTCTGAGGATTAGCAAAGTCATAACTGGCAGGTATCTTCAAAACTGGAAAATGAAAAGGAGTTCAAAGCCTGAGTGGTTTGAAAATGGCTCATGTCCTGCTGCTTAGTTCTTTTTCTGTCTTTTTCTGGATGCTCCACTCCCGCCTGTCACTCCTGCAGAGGTGGGGAGTAACTAAGTAACTAAACTAAACAGGATAATTACTTACTTATATTTGAGGGGAATTATTGATTATTCATTTTGCGTAACTGCGCGCCAACTTCCCAACACCAAGACTGATTTCACCCTAAAAGGATGAAAAACAGAGCAGATGATTCCATCAGTGCATATCACGCACAGCAGACACAATGAGAAGAAAATGACTTACAAGACGTAGCAAGAAGGAAATTACATAAGAAGACAAAAAAAAAAACGCCATGAAAGACATAACAAGATGAAAACGTAAATGTAACAAGATGGAAAAGACGTAAAACAACATAAAAGTCAAAAAAGACTATCTGAGATACAGACATAACAAGACAAAAAATGCCATAAAAACAAGACAAAATTGTAACGCACCAACAAAAAACGGTGAAAAAAGGTGAAAAATGGAGTAAGAGGCAAAGACACAGGATGACAAGGACAAAGTAAAAGACATAGCAAGACAAAAAAGCCAGAAAAGACATAACAAGACAAGAAAAAGATGTAAAGACAAAAAATTACATGACAAGATGAAAACACCAGCAAGATGACATAAAATGAAAAGCTAAATGTAACAAGACAAGAAAAAGATGGAAAAAGACGTTTTTAAAAAAGCATAAAAGACGAAAAAGACACAAATGTAACATGACGATGAAGATGTCAAAAGATAAAACAACAAGGATGAAAAAAGACAAGATGACAAATTAAAAGACATAACAACGACACAGAGACAAAAAACACACCATAAAAGACATAACAAGACGAAAACAGAAATGTAACAACATAAAAGACGCAAAAAAGATACATATGAGACGAAAACAAAGTAAAAGACGTAAGAAAAAAATGACATAAGACAAAACTGCCATAAAAGACAGAACAAGATGAAAATGTAACATAACAAGACAAACAAGACGTAAAATCACAACAAAGGGCCTAAAAGACGAAAGCAATTTTACAAGATATTATATGCCAAAAATGATGTAACAAGACGAAAATGATGTAGTAAGAGGAAAACAACGTAACAAGACAGAACAAGACCAAAACATCATAGCAAGGCAAAAAACGTAACATAAAAGACGAAAGATAACTTAACAAAAATTACGCAAAGATACAATGCAATATTAACGTGTCAGAAACAACGTTGACGAAAATCATGTAACAAGACAAAAATGACCTAAAAAGGCATTACATGAAGAAAACAACACAACAAGATGAAAACCATGTAACAAGACATAACGGGATGTAACAAGAAAACAATGTAAAAGACGTACTTTTCCACTTTTTCTTGTGTAAACAAGTTGACTCAATACTTCTACTTTTACCAGTGTTTTCCAAGTATCTGTACTTCTACTTGAGGAAAGAATGTGTGTACTTTTGCCACCTGTGCACTCCTGACGTCCCTGCTCAGGTTTGTGACAACAGACTGCAAACGGCGACGTGGGCGATGATTTGACTGACGTGACCTCTGCCACTCGCCGCAGATTGCCTCGCAAAGTGTCGCATTTGCAAAGGCTGGACAAGGTGAGACACTCGGGCGACCATTCATTAGAAAGTGATGGGCCTCTCCGTGATGGGCTCCGTCTCCGCACCTATTCTTTATTTTTGTGACTCGGCCTGTCAACGCCCCGCATTCGGCATCCGGCGTGTGCGCAGGTGGCGTGTGAGCTAATGTGAAATGAACAATCAGAAAGAGATCAGAGCAGGTGATATTCCTCTGCCCGCTCCTTTTCTCTCTGAATGTCAGCCTGGTAAATCCTTTGCATACATCAAGTGATCCGAGCCGTGTAAGTGTCTATCGTAGCCGGGGACCTTTTTTCACTGATACATCATCTGTGGCGTATGCAGCGCTTCATACACAGGCTAGCTTTTGTTAGGATCTGACAGCAGGAGATGAATTGGACATCTAAAGAGATTGTCATATTAGAAAGAGTGTGTGTGTATGTATGTGTGTGTGTGTGTGTGTGTGTGTGTGAGTGTTTCCTCTCCAATCTACACTTTGGAACAGTATTTAATCAGTAGCGGTAAGAGCAATTGTACACATCAACAATTGCTTTTTAACTAGCTAGAATTCCAACATAACATATCCATCGTAATTAGCAAGAATGTAATTTCAGCTATCTGAAAGGCCATTGTAACGAGTGAAAATTATATAACAAACAATTATAACAATTATAGTTGAGATATCTGCAATTTCTTATATAGCTAGTCAGAATCTAATTTTTGATATCAACAAACGGAATTTCCACTAGTTAAAGTTTCATTGTAGATAACTGATCCAAAATGAATATACTAACTATTTTGACTGACATATCCAAAATGTTTTTTTGACTGTCGGACTGTTACACTCTAATAACTATGTTATGACACCTGTCACGAACATGACATCTGTATGAATGTTTATGACTGTTGTCACTGAGTGTCGTTTGGTTATTTATGTCATTTTTAAGGAGATGTCTTTGTTATGACAACTTGAAATGAACTGTTTAGCTTTATGTTTTAACTAGAGGTGGGACTCGATTAAAAAAATTAATCTAATTAATTAGAGGCTTTGTGATTAATTAATCTCAATTAATCGCATTTTAATCGCATAACCATATTTACCACAAGAAGCAACATTTTTCAATATAAATGGATTTTGGTATATGACTTAATCAAATGATAGACACATACATATATTTAAACAACAAAATATTGTTGTGAAAGTGAAGTGAAACGTCCAGCGTCAGCCACTTGACTAAAAACAGTTAACAGACACACACCTCGGCAGCACTGAGATGTGAATCCCTGCCATGCAGGCCTGACTAGCAGAGCCAAACCAAGTCAAGACAAACAGCACAAGTGTCTGTAAAGAGGCTCTAGTCTCTCCATCGTTCTACACAGAGGCAGAGATGAGCTGCAGGGAGACAGACTGCAGGCAGAGAGAGGAACTGGAGCTCAGGAGGAACAGGTGAAACAGTTGAAACTACAGTGAAAAGCAAGAAACACACAAGTAAATAACGACTGTAGTTGAGCCAACATTATATTGAAGCAGTGAAATGTTGTTTCTCGTGGTAAACCCGCGTTTCTCGTGGCGTAAAGACCCGCGGGGCCGCGCGCCGGTGCGCGCCTGCCGCCGCCGGTGCCAGGCTTCTTCATAGAAAATAATGGGGGCGGCTGTTTTGACGCGCGGCGTCCGCCGGCGGTGTGTTTTGGCCTGTCTTGTGCATCAGTGTGATCGGTCGACCAGGAAGTCAAGCACTGACAAACGTTCCGTTCCGTCCCGCGATTAAATGCGTTAATTTTTTTGACGCGTTATTTTTTTTGTAATTAATTAATCGTAATTAACACGTTAAAGTCCCACCCCTAGTTTTAACATAACATTAAACTGTCATATATGGTTGGTTTTGACACTGGCCATCGTGAGACTGTTATAAGTGTGTCATGAATATTTTCCTTGACGTCAAGTAAAGTGGTACATTTTGGACTTGTCATAAAGTTGTCAGTAAGTTTTATTACCCTGTCAAATGCTTTTGTAACAGTAACAATTTCCTGGACTTCAAGAGTAAAGTGGTACCATTTGGACTTTGGTCATAAAGATGTCATTAGATCTTATAAATCCAGTTTGACAACTTACTTGATGCTAAAGCAGGCTAACTGCTCTCTGCTGAAGGAGCTCTGTAATTCAGAATTTTTGAAAAATCTTTATATCACTTTTATGACTTTATGTTTTTAATGGCTGGAAGCATTATGTTTTCGGGTTGTCCCATTCTTGTGAACGTGATATCTCATGAACACTTTGGGGGAATTTCACCAAACTTTGTGCAAATGTTCACTTGGATTCAAAGATGAACTGCTTTGATTTTGTTGGTCAAAGATCACTGTGACCTCACTATTTTTGACGATTACTCAAGAAGTTGTTTGCTTATCACGACAAAATTACACACAAATATCCAATAGGGTAAAATGATGAGGTGATGACACTTTATATTTTTAAAAAAAGGTCAAAGGTCAACTCCTCTGTCACATCACAATCTTCACGTCTCTATCAGTCCTCTGTCCTTCTCTGTAAAAATTGTCTCTAAGTGAGGACAATACACGTATTACCTTTTATTAAATTCCGCGATATTAAAAATTAACCGCAAAAGACGCGTCAATCTCACGAGACTTCCACACATGCATCTATTAATGCTACATGCTACAGCTGACATTTCGGCTAAAAACATGTCGTAAATGGCGTCTTTTGCGCCTAAAACTCCAGGATTGTTTTGTGAACTGAAGACCTTCACCCATCATCACATCGGCATAGTGGTGAGTACATACTGAATGGGTTATCATGTAAAGTGGAGTATTACTTTAAGTTCCATGTTAAATTCCTTCAAATTCTTCACTACAGACATTATATGAGTCTGGACAGACATGGATGTAAACTGTAACTTGACTGGTTGGTGGAGACAAACAACTAATACAGTAATTCTATTTTTTGACTTCTATATTCTTATACGACCTCTAGGGGCCACAAGTGATCAACAACTGCTTAAGTCTGAAATCTTGTTTCAGCTCAGGACAACATATGTGGAGGTCATGTTAATATTGGAGGAACTTTACAAATCTCCGCTGCTCCGGTGTTGCATCTGTCAGTTGTGGTGGCATTGCAGTAGGTGCTTCACCGTCTCTTGCCTGACGAGGATCTACGCTCTGCTGAGCGGCCTCCTCTAGTTTAAAATGTTATGAATATTTGCTGGACTACATGCACAAGACATTAACACTTGTTTTGAACATTGTAACATTGTTTTTCAATGTTGAAACATAAAGTTAAACAGTTTCATTAAGTCTGATAATGTCAAGCTGTCACAACAAAGACAATGACGAGTTATGTTGGCTTGGTTACAGTCATAGTGTCAAAACAAAGACGCTTCAAACAAGATGACACGATTAACAGAATGACATAACATGGTTATGACAGCGTAGCAACAGTCTTACTTACACCTCATCGAATAAAATGTTGCCCAATGCTTTTTTTCAATAAGGAAACTCAATTTTAAAAACCAGTAATCATTATTCTTACCAGTGAAAAAGGACATACTTATATCTATAATTAAATTAAAGATATCTGAAAATCAGTTTTGACTACTCAAAAATATAATTTCTCCATGTGGATATATATTTAGACATGTCAGGATTACATTCTGACTCTCCACTAGTCAAAACTTAATCACCACTTGTCAGCCCTACTGATTAAATGTTAAAAGGGCTCACCGTATGACACTTAATTTAGCCAATTTGTGACACTGATGCCCTCTCATGTTTCAGAGTTGATTACATGTTCCAATTACAGGCTCTTTCTGACATAAAGCCCGGCTCATCTGACGTGTGACCCGTGGCTCGATTTATCTGATCCCAATTAGCGGGAGAGGTTCAAGAAAACTTGTCATCTTGTTCAGAGCCTCTGTTTATTCTACCTTGCGCACGAACACAAGCAACAATAATAGGACTCTGAAGTGCCATGATTCTGCAGCTGCAAAAGTTACAGTTCAAGTTTTACAATCGAAAATGTGGCACAGTGAAACGCTGATGGATGGCAGCCAGGTGAGGCTTCGGTGTGCTTTTTTTTTTTTTTTTTTTCTTTTCTAGGTCCACCCACCCAGCCTCTATTCACAAAGACATCACTCATCATCTGAGGGGATATATCTATCCATTGATTCAAATTTTCGCCTTCTCTCTTACTCAAAAAAATAATTTTCCCACAGCAAGGTCATTGAGTTGGAGTGGGAACATCACACGTTTGGTTTTTGATGAGACATTAAAAGAGAACTGGTGAGTCAGGGGAAATTGTATTGAGTCTTTCAGAGGGAAACGGCATTGAAATTTATAAGCGTGAAAATGAGGAGGGGTGGAATACGCTATATGCAAGAGGGGAGGGCCGGAGTGGGCTAAAAGCCAACATTAATGCCGCATAGATAAAAGAAACAAGTGTATCTTCTGGATGATGTTTTTAGATTGTTATTTCTGAGCAGGATGAAAGTTGACATTTTGATATTCTGGTCGTCTCACACTGGAGAGACAGGAGCACTTAAACGCTTTAAACAGAATGCTCACTCAAAACACTTAATGCTTGTGACTAATTGCATCAATGGAAAGGTTCGTTTGTCAGAGGAAATACAAGAGGACGGCTGCATTAACATTTCAGGCATATCACTGACACTAATCCACTACATACAATAAGCAACCAAGTGAGACTATTGGGACCATCTCAAGGAGATGTTTATTGTCGCAGAAATCCAAGCAGTGACAAATAAGTTTCACTCTGGTTTCTTTATTATGTCCCAGATGTTACTAATAATGCTTAAGGTTTCATGTTAAGGTGCTTCTAGGGTCAGTCCTGGTTGATTTGGCAACACATCAGGGGCGTGTCCAGACTTTTGTGACTGAGGTGGCCCAAGAGGACTTATGCAGGAATGGCATGAAATACACTCATGAAAAACATAATAAAATGTTCAGGACAATGTGATAAAATGACCTCTATGGTATCCTTCCAGTGGACAAAATGTGGTAAAGTATCCCCTAAGGCACCCTTCTAGTGGACAAAACATAATAAAGTGCCCTCGAGAGTGTCCTTCCAGTGGACAAAATGCAGTAAAGTGCCCTCTTGGGTATCCTACCAGTGGACAAAACATGATAAAGTGCCCTCGGGGGTCTCTTTCCTGTAGAGAAAATGCAATGCAGTGCCATAGAGGCTGAACTACAGACTAAAAAATTCATTGGTCTCTATGTGGCTCTAAACGGTTAAACAGCTACGTATTATTATATATTTCCCTGTGTGTTTTATTACCGAGGTGTGGTAGTTATTGTACATTAAGTTGTTCATTAACAAAGATTTTCATTGTTCATCTTTTTTTTTTCTTACTGATGATTCAACCAAAAGAGTTTCATGTTGATCCAAGCTTTGGACGTGCTCCAACTGTCTGTCTGCATCAGTCATTATATGCATAAAATAAATAGGACTAGTGTAGTACAGTATGTGTGTGCATTGTTTCATTATGACAATGAAAACTAACATTATATCAGTGAAACTGCTGAATGAAACTGCTCTCAACGGAGCTGGTTAAAATGCAAATCTCAAGATTGTCACTTCAGTGTTTTGTTTTTTTAAAGTTATTTTGCGATGAGCTGCTGTGGTTTACCCTCTTGTTTCCCTCAACCTGACTTGTCTACTTGAACATTTCCTTCAGACAGTGATTCCCCACCTTCCCCAGAGACTCACCTGCAATTGTTGCATCCTGCTGGGTCTTTATTTGTAGGTGGAGGAAGCGGTAACAACTGCATTAGTTTCAGTGACAGCGAGGGAGCTGAAGTAGCGTCTCTAGTTGAAAAACACAAGTCTTGTTAGTCGTTTCCTTTTCTCTATGTGTTGTGGCTTCACTGCTTTCTGGTCTATTGTGGGTGTCTCTGCCTGTTTTTGGATGGATTTTTCCTTCCCGTGTGACTGTTGAATATTTAGATGTGAACTTGTGAGTCTATAAAGAGGACTTTGCTCTTTGATTCTGAAGGATGTTTATCATTCTGTTCTACACAGATGCCATTAAACTCAATTGTAGCAGCTGGAAATATCTCAGCATGATATCACATTGTCAACTTTGGTCAAGACAAATATGCAGCTAAAAAAGAAAAACAATCCAGAAATGCAGTGCCATGAAAAATATGTTTCAGTAACACTTAATTTGGAGGGATGTGCATAAGGCTGTCATTACAGTGTCATAACCATGTCATGACACTTCACATGAGCATGGTGGAGTCCTGAATGTTTGAGACTGCTGTTTGGTCAATTATGTCATTTTTGTATGCTAAGCTGACATTGTTTGAGATGTCTTTTTCATGACAACTTGACATTAATCAAGACAATAACATCTTTGTTATGACAACTTGACATAAATCAGGCCAATAATGTCTTTGTTATGACAACTTGACATTAACTAAGTCAATGACAACTTGATACTAACCAAGACAACATAACCTGTAAATGTCTTTGTCATGCCAATTTTTCTTGACCTCAACTGAAGTTGTACCATTTGGACTTGTCATAAAGATGTCACTGCATGTTATAAGTACCAAGGTGATTTAACTTAGAAAGGTAGCTGATGGACAGAAAGCAGTTAGCAGTTTACTTGTTGCTAAAGTAGGCTAACCAGTGTCTGTTGTTATCCAAACCCAGCATTCGCTAGTTAGCTTGATTAGCCACGGAGCTAGCCACCTAATTAGCTGACTCAGGCCCTGGGTGCCAGGAGCCACACCCAGCAAGATAACAAGGCCTTATAACATTTAATGACCTCTTTATGACAAGTCCAAATGGTACCACTTTACCAGGAAATTGTGAATAATACTGTAACAAAAGCATCTGACGTGTAAAAGGTAATGGCATCTTTATGACAGGTCTTAAATATACCACTTAATTTGAGGTCAAGGAAAATATTGGCACATTAATAACAGTCTTATGACAGCCAGCTTCAAAACCAAACACATATGACGGTTTAATGTTATGTTAAAACATAAAGCTAAACAGTTTGATAATGTCAAAGTATCATGACAAGGACATTAACGGGTTATGTTGTCTTGGCTAATGTCAAGTTGTTGTTGTCAAACTGGCCTTATAACATTTAATGACATTTTTATGACAAGTTCAAATGGTACCACTTTAGTTGAGGTCAAGGAAAGTCACCAAGACAAAGGCATTTACGGGTTATTTTGTCTTGGTTAATGTCAAGTGGTCATTCACTTAGTTAACATCAGGTTGTCATAACAAATACATTGTTGAACTGATTAATGTCAACTTGTCATAACAGACATCTCAAAGAATATCAGCTTTACATTAAAATTGATATAATTGACCAAATGACAATTAACAGTCATAAACAATCATAAAAGCTCCTTAATGTTCATGACAGATGTCATGAGATGGTTATGACAGTGTAATGACAGGCTTATGCGCACTCCTTCAAATAATGGTGTTACAGAAAAAAATCTGCACTGCATTTCTGGGTCTGTTTTCCTTTTCACACATTTGTCTTGACCACATCTGACAATGTGAGATCATGCTGAGACATTTCCAGCTGCTACATTGGAGTTTAATAGCATCCAAGCAGACCAGAAAGATAAACATCCTTCAGAATCAAACAACAAAGTCCTCTTTTTAGACTCGCACTGTGTAATAAGTGCTGTTTCTAGCAGCTATTATAGGGTGTACCTTTAATTTAAAACCGAGGCCACACCGCCAGCTCTGGTATATAAACTCCTCATTGATGTTGTTAAAGTGACTGGATTTAATGCCATGTTGAATTCAGACATTCAGTTCAGTTTTGCCTCTCAAGGATAGAGGCAGCGGCCGATACGAGACCTTGGCCTTTTTTCTTTTGTGATGAGTCATTTCAGCGCGGTAAGCAGGCGTAGATCTGCTGCCTGAATGCTTCTGTCTATTTTTTCTTCATTTGACACAATGGGACTGATTAAAAAGACAAAATTGATAGCCACTGGCAATGTGCTAATTCTCTGCACTCTAACAGCGAGAAGAATTTCTGCTACCACAGCTGACCTTCTTTGATGTAATTGTGCTCCCATACACACACACACACACACACACACACACACACACACACACACACACACGACTCACGGCAAGACAATCTCTAGCGGACCTACAGTAGGTAAGTCCATTTATTTGGCCAAATAGATCCTGAAAAGCCTTCATATTGCGCTTGTGTAATAGCTGTGCCTTAGAAAATGGTCTTTACGGAATAATGCCGCATTACTTCACACAGAAATATTGTGTCATTTAGCCCCTGTCTGCTGTCCTCATGATCAATGATTGTTCCTTGATGAAATAGAAATCACTGGTTCAGTTTCAGCCGTGCAGAGAGGTGCAGCGCCGGGCAACATTTGTTTAAAATGGTTAATAATGCATCAACAAAAGCTCGACTGCAGTGGCAGCGGTGACAAAACTCGGCTAAATCTGACCAACCGGGGTTGCCAAACCCAATTTCCAGCACAGGTACAACAAAATCCTCGAGCAGTTTGAAGAAGACTGAACTCGTTTTAGGGAAGATTGAAGGCTGTTCATCAGTATTTTGCAGAGAGAGGCGACACAAAGCATGGCCCACATTTCAAGGTCCTGAGGAAATTGAGTGGAATTGATGTTATCCTGCCCTCACTCGCCTGCATAGCCTTGGATTGTGTATGAAACACAACACTCTGCTCTTATTGTGAATCTGCCAAGTTTTCAACATAAAAGACACAAAATATGAAGACAGGCAGCACCCTAGCCACCTATAGATTGGACAAATAGCCAATGTAGAGTCCAAGGGGAGAATATTTCCTGCAGCTTTCCTTTCCGAATGTGTAATGGCTGAACTAGATGAATGCAACATGAGCATGGCCGCACAGTCCCAGAAAGAATAATGGCAGGCGCATTTACAAGTTTCATGTTGTTAGGCTTGAGATAAACTATTTCACTTTATGTAGTGCTTTGGTCATTAATCTTGGTGGATTGCACAGACAGTGCCTTCCCCTTCCATTTTATTTATCATAGCTTCACACAGGAGCCTCGTTCCCCCCACCAAGCAGTAACCTTAAGCACAGCAGTGCTCCACTTCCCTGCCTTCAGCCGCACTGCTCGTTTTAGAGTCACACCTATTCTCTCTGTAACTATGTGGATATACACTCTGAGAGGAGCTTTAATGGGGCCAATGATAGACCGTTGACACCTACAGTAAAACTTCTTGAGGGCAGTGTGCAGGGGCGGGGCCAGAGGAACAGGCACAGGCCCCCGCTGGAATCGAAAGGTAGTTGGCTTATTAGTAGCATACATGCTCACAAAGATGTGAAATGCCCACAGCGATGCAAAGCAAACACAAAGACAAAATGGCTACAAGGACACACAAAACCACTGCAGAGGCAAGTTAAACAACTGCAAGGAGATGCACACTGACAAAAAAAGAAACACAAAACAACCACCAAGAGATTCAAATTGACTATGATACGCAAAACAACCAAAAAGAGATGCAAAATGGTTACAAAGAAACACAAAACAATTACAAGAAGATGTAAAATGACTACAAAAAACACAAAATAAGTGCAAAGAGATGCGCAATGGTTACAAATAAACACAAAACAACCACAAAATGGCTACAAAGAAACATAAAACAACCACAGAGATACAAATCAACTACAAAAAAGGCAAAACAATGCCAAAGAAACACAAAAAAGATGCACAACTGCAAAGAAAAACAAAACATCCACAAAATTACTAAGAAATGCAAAACACCCATAAAGAGACACAAAATGCCCACAAAGAAACTCGAAACACATGCCAAGCCATGCAAAATGACTACAAAGAAACACAAAATGACCACAGAGATGCAAATCAACAGCAAAAAGGCAAAAGAGAACCAAAAAAAGATGTAAACTGACTGCAAAGAATCAAGAATAAACACAAAGAGGCACAAAAAAAACCTCCAAACACCCACAAAGAAAAAGACAATTACAAGAAAGAAACACAAAATGATCACAAAGAGATTCAAAACAATTAGAAAAAGGCAAAACAGTGCCAAAGAACCACAAAAACATGCAAAGAGACAATAAAGAAACACAGAACAACCCAAAAGGCGGGCGAAATGATGACACAAAGAAACAAGGAAGGAAGCATCACCTGCACTGCAGTGCTGTGCGCCTTAACGCCAGATTTATTTCAACCAAACCAGAGCTGGTGATTGCTGGGACAGTGGAAAGATGAGCCAAGATGTTTTGGGCGAGTTTTATTTACTTTCTGTAAAAGTTTGAATGAAGCTGACGATGATGCAAAGAAAAAGTCTGGCAAGTTTGGCGAGAGCAATTAAACAGCTGTTTCTGATTAAACAAAACATATGTTACTCTTTGAAATAAGTTCTATCACTGTGATCCTTTCTATAATTTTGTCAGACACTAACAAGAACAATATGAGCCTGTCAGTGGCAAACAACAAACAAACAAACAAACAAACAAACAAGCAAACGTCACCTGCTCTATGCGCTCTGTGGGTGCGCCTGCATGGATGAGGTGTCTGGCGGCGCGTCACGCTGCTCTGTGTTTCCAACACTCTGCTTCCATCACAGTTAGTTTTGTGGTTTGTGGTGATTTAGAGACTCTGTTCGTAAAGTTTACGGCCTCTCACGCTGTTACACTGCTCTGTGTATAATGATGCAGATAAAAAAAAACATCAGTCAACCGACAGCGCATGTGGTCCAGATGATATAAGTGCCTCAGCTAATCCAAAAATATATTTATGATTCCCTTTAGTTCCTCACTGAAATGTTTCCCCTGTGCATTTTTGTTTTATCCTGTACCTGTAACGCACACCGACTGACAAAGAATGAATGTCAGTCGACCACAGGGGCTCCAACTAATGATCTGTACCATCGACTACAGGGGCACTATCTCCCATCCCCCCTGCCCCCAACACACCCTTTAAAACAGCTGTACTGTATTTTGAAACTTTTAATAGTATTCAGTAAATAGCAAAACTGTCCATTTCATTACTTTATATTCATGTAATAAATATGCAAATGTCAATTTAGATGGTAATCTGCATGAGAAATAAGAGGAAGAAAAAAATTGGGGTTATACTAATAATCATCGCCTGAAAGTGATCTATTTGACCCGGACAGACATGATCGCTAAATTCCCACTGTATTAATAATGTGCAGTTTATTATGGCAGAGAAATTTGAGTTTTAACACATTATTCTTATTTAGCAAATACATCCTCCTGCTTTAAAACTGCGCCCCCGTCTGACCCTAACACTCAAAAGTTTCTGCTCCCACCCCCGGCAGCACACATAAACAGTTTCTCATACCATCTGCAAGAATACGTTGTAATTCCACGTGCGGCTGTCGGTAATGTGATTCTGTGGCGGCTTCGGCTTTGCAGGGAAATAAGTTGCAGCCCCGCATAATCAGATTTCTCCTCCGTAACCCCAGCATAGATCTGTGAACGCTGATAACCCCAATGAGCTCTGATGCATGGGTCTGTCTCATAATATGGGACGCATGAGTTTATCTCTTTGCTGTTAATGTAGGTTGCAATACTTAACAACCAACAGCCCTGACTTACTCTCTGCAGGCCTGCGCCAGGAATCCAAATCGGGATATTGACTTTGGGGTATTATAAAAGACTACATTAAGTCAAGGCAGGGATGTGACATTGCAAAGAAACTGGCTGATCAAACCGAGCTTATTCAGTGCCATTGCAGATCAATTGTGCAGCTCAGACATAGACGAGATCCATCATGCGCACTTATCATCCTGTCGCCTGCATCGGACCACATCTTCAGCTTTGTATCTATTCTCAAACATGACACGTTTTCTAATGGAGAGTGAAGTGAGCCTTGTGGTGTTTGGATAGTCAGCCTGTGGCACTGCGATCACCACCGCTCAGCGGTCCCACAATCACAATCAGCTGTTATTTTGGTGACAGTTGTTGCTTCCCAGATGTGCTGTAAAAGAATAGAATCCAAGACACGAGGCTTGGTTTAAATTCTGAAGATTTCATTCCGGTTAAAGCTGGAGGACTATTATCTGAATCGTATTATGATGATATAATAATATCATGTTATCCTTACACAGAACTCTGTGGTGCAAATGACTCTGAGCAAGCTAGCAAAACAAGATTGTCCCTGGTGGTTATGATTTACAGCATTATATCATTTAAGTATAGAGAAGCTTGTGTAAAAAAGAAAAAGAAAAAGACTGGCAAAAGTAGAAGTACAGATTCAACTTCTTTACTCAAGTAAAAGTGAAAAAGTACAGGCTCTGAAATGTCCTCAAAGTATAAAAAGTTGCCCTTCTAAGGACATTTCTACTGGCTTTTTCTGCTATAAAGCTAACTGATCCTCACCTTTTCTCCACGGTCGAGTCCCCCTTGGATGTTTTTTGTTTTCTTATGTCATTTTTGTGTTTTGTTTTTTTAAAATTGTTTTCATTATGTTACGTCTTTTATACCATTTTCACCGTATGTATGTTACATGTTTTTGGTGTCATGTTCATCTTGCATTAAAACTAAAGTAACGAGCCTGTTTTGAAAATGTAAGGAGTAGAAAATACAAATATTTGTGAGAAAAACAAATACTCAAGTACAAATACCTGAAAAATCAGTACAGTAACAAAGTATTTGTACTTTGTTACTTCCTATCTCTGATTTACGGACACTGTGAAGTGAGTAAGAATTTTTGAATGTAAACCCTTTGTAAACACTAATATTTTGATTAGTAACTGTAATTTTATTACATATATTGTTGTCAGTTTTTGGAATGTAATTACATGCAATTAACTACATGTCAGTCGTTACTCTCCCGCACTGCGAGTATTCTGTTAGACATATGTGTCAAATTTTGTCATAATTAGAATATGAATTCTTGTCTTATGGTCCAAGACACATTTTGTGAGGTTACAGTGACCTCTGACCTCCAAAGTCTAATCATCCCTGAGTCAACGTGGTCATTTGCATCAAATTGTCAACACTCCCTGCAGTGGTTCCTGAGATATCACGTTCACAAGAGTCGGACAGACATGAGGTCACAATGGCCTTGACCTTTGACCACCAAAATTTTATCAGCGCATTCTTGAGTCCAAGTGGTCAAATATGAAGAAATTCCTTAAAGGCGTTCTTGAGATATTGCGTTCACAATAAAGACCCAAAAACATAATGCCTCCGGTCAAAGCTGTCGCCGCTGTGGAGCCATAATAAAAAGGATTTTCAAGGTTTTTCAAAAATTGTGAATCACAGAGGTCCTTCAGCATGCAGTCATGAATGTGTATGAAAAGAATCATTGATCAGTACAGTATTATTTGAGATTAGCTGCACACACACACACACACACACACACACACACACACACACACACAGGCAAGCAATAGCAAGATTATAACGAACACTTCCCATCACAAACGAATAAAGGCCAGCCGCTAATAGGGTGACCAGATCCCAACAAACCAAAGGTGGGACAAAGACTGTTTGTGTAGGACGCTGTTAGACGCATCACCAATGCTGAGAGGTAGTCTAAAAATGTTGATATGTCTGTCCAATTTAAAAATAAACATTTCTGTTCTACCCATAGCTTGTAACATCTCAGTGCTTTGCTGTCTGGTTGATTCAGTAGCTGACAATTGACTATGCAGCTTGAAAGGGGCCTTTAACATATGATTTTATGTATATGTTGTGTTGTTATGGCACCAGTAGCGCCTTCAAATTTTGCTACATTTTTGTTTTAATCTGTCTGTCTTTTTTCAGCTTTATTGCTGTAACATGTATCACCAATGACAGAAATATACTCATACACTCCTTGTAAAAGGAGAAATGTGGCCTGAATTATAGAGCAGCAGATCTTGATATGATCAACAAAGCATCTTTCAACCCTGCCAGATCAGCTGGACACACCGCCGCAGACCACCCCTAGAGTAGAGGACAGATGGGGATGAGAGCCATGCTAACCCAGCATGGACTTGAGCCTGTTCCTGGCTAATGAAATGGACGCAATGAGAAACTAGAGACTGTTGTGTTGTTCATCTGACACAGACCTGCTCCACCACAACATTCTGGATCAAGGTGTTGCACTTGATGGGCGTACTGTGCTCTGAGCAGGCAAAATGCAAAGCGCGAGATTCCATCAGAGCGAGGGGAGGCGGACTCAACGTTGACATCAGCGATGCGTTGGCAGATCTAAGTCTCTGAGAAACTCCTTCCACTGGCTTCACCCAGCTTTAAGCAGTCCCCCCAATCTTTGTTGTAGCTTTTCTTTGCGGTATGTTCCATCACATTCCGCCTAAATCTGCATAGCTCATGACTCTCAACTTTCCTCACCGGGTTTAACGTAGGCAGCAAAGATGGTGACAGGTTCACCTGCACTTGACCCACGTGTGCACAGTTTGATTGACATCAAACACAGCCCCATGATGACTGCCTTCCCTGCCTTCTTCACAGCCATTGGATAAAAGGCACATTGTAGAAAAGCACCTGTCCCACAGTGGTTTGACTTTTGACTTTTACAGACCTTCATTCATTCATTCCTGCATTCACAGGGGAATAGCTTGCAGTACAAAGGCTGTCACAGGAAAGTCTTCACCCATCATGTCATACTGACTCACTTTTTTTTTTTTCTTTTTTTTTTTTTACATAAATACTGTTAAAATGTTACCATTTACCAAATATTAGAGTCACTTCTACTCTTATTTTTTTTTTAACTACTGTTAAATTACCAGCAATGAAACACATCACTTCCTGAGATATTTTGAGGTAAAGACCAGGGGTGGCAGTAACTAATATCAAATACTCAGATTATTGTAATTTAGTAGTTTAATTTGGGTACTTGGACTTTTATGAGTAGATTTTCAAGTCTGTACTTTTACTCGTGCTTAAGTATGCATTACACTGTGTAATCTACTTGGTTACTTTTAAGGTCATAGCTGAGTACTGAGTACAATTTGAATTAATATCCGAACCTTTCATCTACATTTTAGTAGCCAATCAGGTGATCTGATCACCTGAAAAGGCCAATGAGAACAATGTCATACAAATGAAAAACAATACAAAATGCTGTGGCAGCAAACATTTAATATAATATATAGTATATAATAATAGTCATGGCACTAATTGCACCTCATTTGACGTTGATTTGTCTGGTGGAGTCATTTGTTGAATAAGGAAAATTAAACTTAAAATGAGAAAGAAATTACAAAAAAATTGAGAATGAGGCAATAAATGTCTTTTGTATCCCATAAATTATGAATGATTAATCAGTTGTTAGCATTCTCATCTATTGGTGAAAGAAAATGCACAAAATTTGCAACCCTAGTTTGGAGAAGCGACAGTGACATTGACAGTTAAAAGTAACTAATACACTGAGTAGTGTTTTGCAATGAATACTTTGTACTTTTACTTAAATATGTTTCTAACACCAGTACTTTTACTTGTAATCGAGTAAGATTTTAGCAGTGTAACAATACTTGTACTTGAGTACAGATTTTTTAGTACTGTTTCCACCACTAGTAAAAACCCACCAGGTATTGAACGGACTATACCATTTAAGCCACTGGATGAGTAGTCCAATATTAGTCCAGTATTAAGGAGTTTGGTCTCATGTAATACAAATTACACAGTTCATTGCTTTGAACCTGGTTAATTCATATGAATGCAATTTTTCAGACATTTGATATTATATTGATATCGGAAAGTATACTGAAAATGTACTGTATGATTAGTTGGTAAATCGAATGGCAAAATGCCTTAAGAGAGCCTCTAACCATTATCTAAACTACTCACAGTACCATGCTCAGGGTCTCAGGGAGCTGTAGCCCAACCAGCATGCAATGGGGCAAGAGGGAAAACTCCAGGGTAGCAGGTCTAACCCAGGACCTTTTTGCTGTGGGGTAAAAGTACTAAACATTGACATATCATTCTGCTTTGTCTTATTGTCTTATTGTCTCATTCTGCAGTTTTCTCGGCTCTACAACGCTGGGGTCGTGTCCACTCCGCTGTTTCAGTGTCACACACCAGTACGAGCTGAAACATGGACGCTCCGTCCAGCAGCTTTATTGGACATGTCCAGACATGTTTGAGGCACCAGAGCCAGAGAACAGTGACAGGATGTGTTTTTTTTCTTCTGTGTCGGGTAGTTGGAACTGAAGTGAGCTGAAGTGAACTGCTGGGCTGATTTGGACTTAGAGTGTCACTGAAGGTACATTGGTAACTGACGGATGGGGAGGGTGAGGCGGTGTCAGTGTGTGGGGCTTATATAGCATCAGGGAACCATGGCTCCAGCACATCACCAAGCCATGTTTCAGGTCTGCCCGAAAAATCCTGAACACAGAAACTGAGAACAACAGTTTAAAGGTCTAACCCAACAATTCAGTACTATGTAGTTCTCAGTCTTTTCATGTTTTCAGCATCTACTTTCTAATACAGTATGTATAATGCGTGCAGAGGAAAAACTTTTTCCTTTACTGACTGTAAGATCTGCTGGTTTTTTTTTTTTTTTTTTTGGTTTTTTTTAATTCTCTAAATGTGCTTTCCAAATATTAAAAAAATGACTTATTTTCAAGGAAAACTAATGTTGGTCTTGAAATAGAAAGCCAATGCATTATCTTTTCCAATATACAAGGATTAACTTTTCATAACGTGTGATACTGGGAACTTGGATTTTATTATTTCGGCTTGAATAAGAGAGCTCTCAACCTGAAATTTTGATTGTCTTGTCAAAAGAGTGATGAGATTGCAGTGGATGTCACTACAGCTTGAAAGTTTGTTCTTGACCTTCGAAGCAGCAGTCTGACAAAAACCTTGAGCAGAGATTGGACCTGGAGTTAAGATTTTTTCCTCTCTACAACAGCCTATGCTTAGGCCTCATCTCAACTTGAGAGTAGTAATTTGTGAGCCTCTTCTGCCTTATGCTGCCTCTGTCTTGTCGGTAAGTGCACATTGTTGTAGTGTGTTTTTTGGTCTCCATCTTTCCTGCTTTGACTTTTTTTTTTACTGTGGTGTTTTTGCACTGCACTTGACAAGAGATTGTCTAACAGTGTGCCCTCAGGCATTTGCTGTCAGGTGGCACCTTGGTCTGATTATACCAACGACCCACCATCCTCTGTTTGTTTCTAACTAAATGGATGCAATGCACTGGGCATGCTGTAAATTTTCAAATAAAAGCTGGTATTCAAATAATGGCTGTCTCAAATAATAGCCAGGGTTGAGCCTTGTATGAATAAATAAAAGTCGGTATCCAAATAATGGCTGTCTCAAATAATGGCCTCCGCCTGGACAAATAAAAGCCAGGTCAAAAAAATCTTGAGGTGTGAAATTACAGCCCAGCCTTAGAAAGAACGTGACAGGCCCGGAGGATACTGTGTCAGTGTCACATTTTGCCAATCTGGGAAGTCGTCCATAGAAACTGTTGGGAAAGGGGCAGGCACTTTCAAGAAAATTCCAGGCAGGTGATTGGATGAAACATCTGTCATGTTTAACATGGGCCAACTTCAACCAATCAGATCAACTCACCAAACCAAAGCTGGCCGGGAGAAGAGGGAAAACTGATGCTATCACAGTATCTACGCTAATCTCATATGGAGCTGCCATTGTTTGTTCGAGATTAGTTGTTTTCATGGATGCTTCTTGCTGTCGGTACACCTAAAACCTAAAACCACGCCCATAGCTGCCAGTAGTCTCTCCGAAGACACTGATTAGCACGAATGCATAGTTTGGAGCCTGGCAGGATGGTTTCTTGAGTGATCTTGCAAATCCAGCTGCCTTGCAAGGTAAGTCTTTTCCACCATAGCAATGTATTTAAGCAATATTGTGAAAAAAGATGTCCAAAATTCCCATATTCCATATTTGTTCCTCTCCAAAACAACAGTTTCTCTGCAGTCACAAAACTGTTTCCTCTCCGGTGTCTCACACATAAGGGAGGCAGCACCTATATTAAAGGGGTGGTCTGAAGCCATCTAACAGCACCATAAATTATATTTATTAAAGAAAGTTCACTTAATTACTCTATAAATGTTACTTAAACAGCTACAAGAACTAGCCTAACAGGAGGTCATAGTCTAGTATAGGCCCATTATGATTTGTGATATTTTTTCATAAATAAAAACCATTTAAAAACAAAAAAGTCTGTACGAGAGATTGGTTGGGTGGTTGTAAAGGAAATGGACTGTGACAACAGAGCACATGGTTGATATGGAGGCGATCTGCAGTTCATGTACAGCTTTTGGAAGGTAAATCAAGGTAAATATTGCCTCAGCATAATATTTTTTATTCCATGCCATTTCCAAACATGTTGTATCTCCATGGAAGTCCAGTTAAATCAGTGTATTTGGCATGCATCATATGCTAGCTAACAAATCAAAGCTAATATGTTTGGGTGGTCGCTTTGTTCACTTTTTGAAATATTTCCTGCAGAAATTTCAGAATAAAAGACAATCAGGAATGCCCTTTAAACAGCTGGTGGGCTTTTAATGTCAAAAATAATTGCGGAGAATGCTGAGTTTTAATGGCCGTAGCTTTACAGTGATCGGAAAAGCAAACAGAACTGACTGGAAATAATTACTTAATGACAACAGTATTTATGTAAATGCACAGTCTGAACAACAACGCTGTGAATCTGCATGACCATGTTGTTCCGATGGAATTAGTGCTTATATGTTTAAAATTTAGGGAGGGAAATTCAGGAATACAGGCCTGTCTCTATTCTAAGTATATTTCAGATAGATGGTAGATGAATAGTAGATGGAATCAGTTTTGTTTTATAGCAATCTGTGAAGGGAGAAAAGCCTACATTCTTTGGAACAAATCATGTCCTACTGTACCACAAAAAACTTCACAAATATTACCACTAACATCCTAATTCCAGTTTTTGGGGTGAAAATTTAATGTTTAAGGATTTATTTTTTTAAGGACTACTGCTCAAGCACTGGTAAACTTTAAATTTTTTTCAAAAATTAAATA
This sequence comes from Lutjanus campechanus, assembly GCA_027495735.1. Lineage (NCBI taxonomy): Eukaryota > Metazoa > Chordata > Actinopteri > Lutjaniformes > Lutjanidae > Lutjanus > Lutjanus campechanus. Next base: position 11,428 of record JAJHUR010137487.1, on the reverse strand, counting down.
ATGTTGCCATCAGATATGTATCAGCCATAACATGTCACCTCAGTAGCTCTTCTAAATCAAAGCTAAATAAGAATCATGGTTTAAAATAGGTATTTTGATTAGCATCTAGAGAACGTAACAATGTCAACTCCATCAGATTTTCCGTCTTAGGGAGTTGATATCTATGCTGATGGAGGTGATGTTACTCTCTATTCAACTTAATAACTGAATAATGTGTTTGAAATTAGTATGTCTTTATTTAATAATAATAAAAAAGATGAATACATTTAAAAAATATTATATATATATATATATATATATATATATATATATATATATATATATATATATATATATATATATATATATATA
>JAJHUR010137487.1:0-10281 GCA_027495735.1 Lutjanus campechanus | reverse complement strand
ATATATATATATATATATATATATATATATATATATATATATATATATATATATATATATATATATATACATATATGTATATGCCCCTGTATGTGACGTCTACACTGTGAACGCGGTGAAGGTTTTCTGTTATAGTAATTAAATATATGCTCCTTAGGATTTATAAAATAAGTTTTCTTCAACAAAAAAAATGTCATGATACATCAAATTTCTGTTCTGTGTTATGAATGATTTTGTGTGTCTGACAGCTGACAAAATTCAAGTCCAAAAAATATTATTTAATAAAAGATTAAATCACTAGGGGGTTGGCCGATTACAAGGTTTAATAGCAGAGTTTGATCTTTTGAAATATATTCTCCAGCATAATTTAAGATTACCCCCGAAAAAACAGCTCTGTTCCAATTATCCAGAACTTAATATATAATTAAACTATCACATCATTGCCTTCCAGTGAGCTTTTATTGAATCCAGCTTGAAAAACAGATGGAAGCTGTTATCAATAGTTTTTTTTTTTTTTTTCAGTTTCTGACCCATCTGCTTGGGCAGAAAGTGGAAACACGGTGGTGGTGGTGGTGGTGGTGATGGTGAAGGTTGAGGTGAGGGTAAAGCAACATCTGTGTGGCCCTTTTATTTTGAGCCAGCGGGCAGATTTGTCCTGGAGGAGGTGCAGCAGCTCCTCCAGAGAGGTGTCCTGCCAGCATGAAAGTCAATGTTCACCCAAGTGTAGGAAGAGATCCCTGCCTGATTGACAAAACCTCTGGCCAAGGTCAGCGAGCGTGTGTGGGTGGGTGTGTGTGTGTGTGGTGGTGGTGTTGCTGTTGGTGGTGCTGAGGGGCTGGTGAGTAATCACCCCTCTCTGGTTTTTTATTCAGGCCGGCCGGCGGTGGGCGGTGGTAATCTCCATGCCAGCGTTGAGTCTAACCATTACAGACACATTCTGCTATTGAATATCACCTTGGGAACAGTCAACACGTGAAAAATCATACTGCTTCTACCCGGCAAATGTTTGATGGACAGCGATGTGTGGGAGGGAGCCAAGTCCCACCTCTTAGGTTTACATGGCATGTCAGCTCAACATCACCCCTAACAAGCACAAAAAATCCCAATTTGTTATTGTAGCATGGAAGAAAATCCAAACTTTACACACAGTTCCCCTCAGCTATAGGAGAATAGAGATATTATCTTAAAGAAAAGTTCTAGCAAAGTCCTGTAGTGGCTATCCTCACCAGGGATCATAATAACTTTGCCCTCGCCACCTCCATTGTAGAGATTCAGGAAATGCAACAGCAGTTTTCTGTACACTACTATGTCTTGCCTAGCAGCAGTTAGCTATAGTAGCTAATCCACAAGGCTACTCTCTGTTATGTCTGTCTATCAATATGTTGTTTTGCTGATGTCCCATTTCCTGAACCTTTGCGCTGGAGGTGAAGCGTGCAAAATTAAAATACATTGCCTGGTCAAAAATATTTAACTGGACCGCCTTTAGCTTTGCCATCGTCATGACATCATTTCGATAAGCTTATGCAACTTCACAACATTTATTTCTGTCCAGAGCTGCATTCATTTTTCACCAAGCTCTTGTATTGATGATGGGAGAGTCGGACCACTGCGTGAAGTCCTCCAGCACATCCCAAAGATTCTCAGTGGGGTTCAGGTCTGGACTCTGTGGTGTCCAATCCATGTGTGAAAATGATGTCTCATGCTCCCTGAACCACTCTTTCACTATTTGAGCCTCTGGCATTGTCATCTTGGAATATGTCTGTGCCATCGGGGTAGAAAAAACATCCATTGATGTAAAAACCTGCTCATTCAGTATATTCAGGTAGGAGCTGACCTCATTTTTTGGACACATAATGTTGCTGAACCTCGACCTGAGCAAGTGAAGCAACCCCAGATACCACTGACCCCCACAGGCTTGTACAGTAGGCACTAGGCATGATGGGAGTATCACTCCATCCTCCTCTTCTTACCCTGATGCCCCCATCACTCTGGAACAGGGTAAATCTGGACTCATCAGACCACATGACATTTTTCCATTGCTTTAGCAAACTGAATCCTTTTTTTCTGATTAGCCTCACTGATAAGTGGTTTTCTTAAGGCTACACAGCTGTTCAGTCCCAATCCCTTGAGTTCTCTTCACATTGTGTGTAAATGTTCTTACTTTCACTATTAAACATAACCATGAGTTCTACTGTTGATCTTTTATTATTTGATTTCACCAAACGTTTAAGTGATCTCTGATCACGATCGTTCAAGATTTTTTTCCGACCACATTTCTTCCTGGAAGATGATGGTTCACCACTATCCTTCCAGGTTTTAATGTGTTGGACAGTTCTTAACCCAGTTTTAGTAGTTTCATCAGTCTCATTAGTAGTTTTCTTTGCTTGATGCAAACCAATAATTTGATCCTTCTGAAACAGTCACATCTTTTCTACGACCACAGGATATGTCTTCTGACATGGTTGTTTAGAAATGAGAAGCTGCTCACTGCATCAGTTAGAGTTAAATAACTTGTTGCCAGATGAAACATATCAATCACTGCAGTAATTATCCAGTGGAAGGATCTGAACTATTTGCTTAGTTAAATCCAGGTGGTGAAATTTTTTTTAAACCAGGCAGTGTGTTATTCCTGTTGTCACGATGGCCACAATCATTAGAATAGGACCTAGGTTGAAAATTAAGGGAATTCCCCTTTGTGCACGTGCTCTTTTTTCCATGTTGGCACAAGTATTGATGTATAAACATCAATGTCAAAGTGTTTGCTGGAACAGTCCATGCCGTAACAATTCAAGTCCATTTTTGAATCAACATCTGAGCAGATCATGAACACATTTAACTGGCCATCATGACCGGCTGTAGGTCCCCAAAGCACAACATCAAACAGCTTTACCAATCAATAATTCACTTCCACCAACACCTCCCTGTATCCAGGTGTACTTTCCATACATCATTTGCTTTCCCGGTCAAATGAGACAATCAATTCCACAGCCCTGCATGTTTTATAAGTCTAATAAAACCCTGGCGCTGTCAACCGGCTGTGGAATATTTAAGAGTTCAATTCATACGGCTGCTAGTGTACCGAGGCCGGGCAACAGTTGAAAGCCAGGAGGGACCAGTTGGCAGAAAGGTCAGGTATCAGCTACTCTGACCACGCCAAATGTCAGCAAGACAATCTGATAATTTGTGACCCCGGGGTGAGGAGAAAAATCAAAAGAGCCTATATGCAGGATCTGTAAGAGACCCAATGCAAAATGTCAGACAAATATATGCCGGGATGAAGTGAGATGTCAGTCAGAGTTCAGTATTCAGGGAGCGCACACATACTGCAGTACTGCAATAAAAACAGCGAGCAGCAACAAGCCATTATGCTCAACTGATGAGAAATAAATGATTAGTCTTCCTTTCCTGAATGATTTTACATTTTTATTTAAAATACCTGGATACAGTGAGGCATCACATCCCACTGAGCTGATGACAATATGGTTCAGTGAATTTAGATTGTAAAACAAAGTGCAGCTGGAATATTTCGAAAAACAGTCTCCTCATTATGATTCAGGAAAAACTAATGCTAACTGTTCATCTCAATGTCACACAGTTTGTGATGACAGAATGCGAGATATTCTTCCCATTTTTTAAATTTTTTTTTTTTTTCAGAAACCAATTAAAACCCGAGCTGAGGAGAATCAGAGGCGAATAAATCATTTGAAAAATCCCATTAGAACAGACACTGAGGACTCAGCTGTGTTTTTAAAAGCCAAAAGGGTCAAAGAAAAAAAATTAATAGGCTTCATAGGTAGAAATAAATAGACTGGGGAAAGGTGTCTCTGATGGGAAATGAGTTTTAATAAAAAGCAGTCCGTTTTCTTCACAGTGGGGTAGACAGAATACAGAATATGCCCGTATCGTCGGCTCTGGCTGGCGGGCGCGGAGCTGCGCTGAAACAATCAGCACAGAGGCAAAAGCACTAAAACAACCCAACCTTGCCACAAATGTGGCTTCCCTTGCTCTAGGTCGGATGATCCAATCGCAAAACATGAATAACCTCGGTGCAGAAAAGCAATTACCCTGCAGCCTAGACAAAGGGGCCAAGGCACCGACACCTCCAGGGCCAGAGTGGCAGTGCCGTGCCGCCGCTGTCTGAGCTACGGTACAATTTAATACTCTGTGTGCATTGCTGTTTAATCACACAGAAACAGGGGCAAAATCAGGAGCTTTCTGTGTGCAATTCCCAGTGTTTCAAGTAATAATCCGTGACATTTTTCATGTCTGTTTTTATTGCTCCCTCTCGCCAAATGATTCAGCATGTCAAGTTCATGAAAGCTTTTACATTTGGCGCTCTAATCACTTGCTGTCAGAGAGAGTTTTTTTTCCTGGGAAAATGTGCTGTTGCACAAAAATCATGTGGTTTATCTCAAATAAACATGACTGAAAAGATAAAATGCACAACCATGTACTTCACTGTGTAAGACTTACAGGGGCTTATTGGCAGAATATGGGAGAAATTGAATATAATATTTATTCAGATATGTTTTCATGACTGGAAATAAGAATAAAAAGATAAATAAACAAGAAAAAAGTGTGGGGAAAAAATATATTAATTAATTAAATCAAAAATAATAAGAGTTTTCATCATGTTACCTTGCTGTTTATATCTACGAGGGCGTAGGTCGTCTTCCATTGGAGTGCACCACCATGTTTCTACAGGACCCTAGAACAGACAAAATCCAAACTTTAGACACAGTTTTCCTCCATTTTCACAAAACGATGCAGCTATAGATGACTAGAGATATTGTCTTAAAGAAAAGTTGTAGTATTTTTCCTCATCCTGGCGAGGGATCATCATCATTTTGCCCTCGTTACCTCCAGTATTGTGCAAGTTCACGCTTAAAAAGAGCAAGTTCACAGTCCCAAAAATGAAGTAGTTCACATTTGGACAAAGATGTGCAATATTAATGTTTTTGTGTTGAAACATGAACATAATGGCCAGGATTACTTATATCTAACAATTTGCAACAATTTGAGAATGTCTTACGCCAAAGCAGACAGCAAACTTGAACATCAGCATACTGTTGAAATTTTCAGCTGGCAAGTCGAAAATTCTGACTTTCTCATTCAAAATGAACGCACCATAATGCGGGAGAACTACAAGAAGACGAAGAGGGAAACGAGACAGAGGAGACGAGAGAATACGGTACGGATCTATCCGTCCTTTTCTCACTCTAACACAAACTCCAGTCTGCAGTGTAGTTCGCACACCTTCAAGCTTCATGATCCACCAAAGTTTTTGTCCATCCATTCGGGCGGCTGTGGCTCAGTGGTAGAGCGGGTAGTCTCCCAATCGGAAGGTTGGTGGTTCGATTCCTGGCTCCTCTGGTCTACATGTCGAAGTGTCCTTGGGCAAGACACTGAACCCCCACATTGCCCCCGATGGCTGCGCCACCGGTGTATGAATGATTTCTGATGCACAGGTTGGGTCTTTGTAGAAGAAGCCACCTGTGTCATTAGTGTGTGAATGGGGTGAATGTGGCTTGTAGTTGTAAAAAGCGCTTTGAGTAGTCTATGACTAGAAAAGCGCTATATAAATACAGTCCATTTACCATTTAGCCTAAAGTTGGACATGATGTTGAGAAGGCGGCACACAATGACCTGAATTAAAAATAATCAACAATTCCCCTCAAATGCATTAAAAATAAAGTAAGGAGTCTGTTTTGAAAATGTAAAGAGTAGAAAACACAGATATTTGTGTGGAAAATGTAAGAAGTTCAAGTAAAAAGTTGTCAGAAAAATTAAAAAAAAAGTAAAGTACAGATACCTGAAAAATCTACTTAAGAATAGTAACAAAGTATTTGTACTTAGTTACTTCCCACCTCTGCCGACCATGTCATCCCTAAAGCAAGCTAATGGGGCTAAAAAAAAGACCAACCAACACTCAGACTAGCCAGTGTTTGACTGACAAGCGACCAGTGCAGCGGGAAAATATCACGGCAATTAGCACAATTTAGATGGAACCAAAGGAAAACAAAGGGTGGACCAGGACTTTGTGTAATTAAAGTCATTCAAGAAATATAAACGTCTGCGTCCCAGCATCCCTCTGCCTCGTTCCCTCCGAAGCCAGCGCGCCGAATGCAGAGCGCGGGGCTGAATTTGTAAATGTAATTTCCGAGCACTCGAATCTAAGAGTGTGACCCTTCGCTGAGCCTGCTTGGCCATGAGAAGTACAGAAGGAAAGTCAATTTAGAGCCTCTTCAGTAAAAACGGTTGTAAATCTTACACTTAATTAAAAGGACCTCAATTTACTGCTCTTATCTTAGGTAATCATGTTAACCAATAGGGGTGCTAAAAACTCATTAGGGGTATGGATTTTAATTAGCAACCTTGTAGATGCAACGTAAAATACCCCCCCTCTCTCAAACAGGAATCCTTTAGTAATGGGAATATTCAGACCGTGTGGTTCTTTGGAAAGATAATTATTCGTTAATGAAGTGTATTCTTTTTCCCTTTGTGCTGCTGAGTGTTTCCCTTTGGACCTTCCACCATACCCTGTATTTAAATTGTTGTTTTTAATCTGAGCGTACACCTTAAATACACTGTGGTGCGCCTGATACTTTACGCCTGATGTGGTTTTTGTAAGTACACGTATGATGTAAAATGATCTCCCACATGGTTACAACTGCCCTGGGTATTATTTAATATGAAGTAGATCATTTAGGACTCATACATGCTTGATAAAGCTCTTGTAAATTTGGTGTGAAATGCTGCACAGCCAAATGCAAATTGGTGTCTGGTGTTACGGTGTCACATTATCTAAACTGCTGCTTTATATAGTGGATGTATTTCCTTTAATTTATTACTGCTGTTAAATTCAATAAGTGGTTATTCTTAGTTACAGTACTGTGCTTCTGTGTCACCATCGGTGTTTTCATTATATGTTATTTTTAACCTAAATTAGTCGAGTATTACTATTACTACTATTATTAACGCGGTTACATTCAGGCTGGGACTTTTTAAAATGTATCCAGAGACATTTAATAAGTACCTGTGGAAAAAATGTCAGTGACGTGAAATGGTGGTGTGGTGGTGAAATTGTTTAGCCTAATAAAGTGTTTTTATGGCTGCAACTAACAATTATTTTCATCATCCATTAAAGGGACAGTTCACCCAGAAATGAAAATTCAGTCATTATCTACTCACCCTCATGCCGATTGAAGGTCTGGTTTAGTTTTTCAGTCCACAAAAACTCTGCTGGAGTTTCACAAGAAAACAGTGTTGCAGAATCTCCAAAACAATGGAAGTAAATGGTGACCAGTTTTTCGAATGTTAAAACTGGCCTAATCCAAGTCTCCTCAAGACCGAGCATGCCAAGTTGACTAAAAGAAATGTTATTTACACCATGTTTTTAGCCTTCATCTTCGCTGTAGATCTTTAGGTCGGAGCCACGAGACTTGGATTAAGCCAGACAAACAGTATGGAGGAATTTTATGTTTTTTTTCCAGCTGTTTTTTATGTTCGAAAACTGGTCTCCATTAACTTCCATTGTTTGGGAGATTCTGCGACACTGTTTTCCTGTGAAACTCCAGCAGTGTTTTTTGGACTAAAAAACCTAAACCCGACCTTCAGTCAGCATGAGAGTGAGTAGATAGTGACTGAATTTTCATTTCTGGGTGAATTATCCCTTTTCTCAATCAATCAGTTAGATGTTTGGTCCAAAAAATGTCAGAAAATGAATGAAAAAATATGTTGATCAAAGCTCAAGATGAAGTTTGTCCACAACTCAAAGATATTCAGTTTACTGTCAGAAATGAGTGTGGTGGAAATTTAGTTAAATAACAGTCAACAGCGTTGACAAGATGTCTTTCTGGAAATTTAATTCAGGATTTTGTCTCAAACTAATCAGAGACCAGAAGTCTCCACAGTGATGAGCAGAGAAGCACAGTTTCAGCGGAGTCTTTCTACCCTGACACAACAGGGGGTGTTGATACCATCTGTTACGCACATCTTCACTTGCACAGGATGTCAAATGACTTTAACCTGTTATTACTTAACCACTTGTAACAGTTCAAGAAATCAAACATGCAGAGCATGTTTGGACCTTTTTTTTTTCAAGCTTTTCCTGTCATGATTATTTTAATTATGGATAAAGTTGTTGACCATTTTTTCTATGAATCAACTGGTCCATAAAATGTCATAAAATGGTAGAACAGCTCAAGATGACGTCCTCAAATGTCTTGTTTTGTCCACAACTTAAAGATATTTAGTTCACTCACAGAGAGGAATAAAGAAACTAGGAAATATTCACATTTAAGAAGCTGAAATCAGAGAATATAGACTTTTTTCTTAAAACAAAAAAGACTCAAAATGATTAATCGATTCAAAATAGATGCATATTAATTCAACAGTCGATCAATAATAGATTAATCGTTGCAGCTCTAAGTGTTTTGTTGTTAGGTTTATTAGTTTGTTCAGCTGTTCTTTGTTGTGCTCAGTTTGATTGGTTGATTGATTTAAAAACAAAAAAAATGTCCTTCTCACTAGAGGTCATGATAATGAATTGGCAGCAGTGTGTACTGTACACTGTGCATGGTAATATATCGTTATTCATTTAAAACTGTAATAATCCCCATTTTTACTAAATGTATCTGTAATCTGATTACATCTTTTTTAATCTGTAACAGTACAGTCATCTTTTTTGTATCCATTACTCCTAAAACTTGGTTACATAACATTGTTACATTAGTTTCTGTCGGTTTCTGTTAGTTTCTGTGTCAAAAACAACTCGAAAGCCTCCACGATCACATGCCAGATTTTTTGTGCTCAACATAAAAATGTGACATTTTGCTTTAATAAGAATCCAGCAACAATTTGGACACATTTAATAGAGATGCTCACAAGTTAGTCTCAAGTCTTTGGTCACACGACCAAGTCAAATCTTATGTATCTTATGGTTGTATTGAGCGTTCTATCTGCTGCATGCGGTCCAGTCTGATTAAAACACTGCATATGCATAGTTATATCTAAGAAATTCAAAGCATGTACTGAACTATCATCGCTGCTTTATCTATTTATGTGAAGTTATTACAAACAAAGGGCTCAGCAGCTGCAGGTGTGGTCGCCATGTGGTGGTGCAACTTACAGTCATCTGTGGCCACAGGCAGCAGATCTGTAAGGTCAATGAAAAACACTTTACTCCCAAAATGTCAACTTTTCAGGAGCAAAGAAAAACAGTCATGTTTTCAGCTCAGCGGCTCATGTAGATGATCCAGTGCCTTTGTAAATGATCTGTTTGGCTTAAGGAATAGCTCATACAGGAGCATTCCCTCCTTCAGTTTTAGCAAAAAATGTAAAATCACCAAATTTGTTTTTTGTTTTTTTTCAGGATAGCGACATCATGCATTATAAAAGGAGGAAATAACATTAGCTCATCATTTCCTGAATGTTAATGCGCCAAAAAATAAAACAAAGATTGTTCGTGGGTGACAAATCTCAAGTCCAAGTCTATTCAGGAATCTTTTGAGGCTGAATCCGATGTCAAGCCTCAAGTCTCTGTGTAGTGTGACTTAAGTGTGACTCAAGTCCAAGTCCCAGAATCGAGTTCCCATTAGGGCTGCACCATTCTTGCTAAAAATGTGAATCACAATTTTTCTCCCCATGAACCGAGATGGTGATTCTCTCACATGATTCTGATTGCACTATTAGACTCTTGAGTAAAAAATATCATGTCTGAGACACTTTCTGTCTCGACAGGACTTTAAGCAGACGTGACATTTATCAAACTTAAAAGTCTCTGGTACCCACACAAAGTCTTTTTACCTCTCTTACTGTAGAACACTTCATCAAAGATGAACAGAAATGCTGATGAACATAAAAAAAAAATAATGCTGATGCACTGTATAACATATGCATTATTGAGGTTTGTGCGGTCTGCCGGCTGAGATTTTGTCATGAGGTTTGTTTGTAGGAGTGAATCACCGTCATTCAGAAATGAGATTGCATAGATGCATGAATTGAGATTGCAATGTTTTTTACAATTGATCATGCGGTGTGACACATTGAGTCATGTTGCCCCAGCGTCACTTGCATGTTTTACCCCACCACCTCCATCCGTTATGCTAAGTTTCTGACCTTGTTTTGTAGCTTACACTGACTTAACTTAACATGTAATGATGTCTAAAACTTAACTAATTCAATTATAATCTACTTTGAATTCAGTTGACATGACATGACTTACTTCTCCCTCCGTGTGCTTGAGTCCGAGATGGATTGAGTAATGCGAGCTAGAGAACG